>JAWPHD010007822.1:0-123281 GCA_037043455.1 Cyrtodaria siliqua | reverse complement strand
ATAATGAATTTGACTGCTTGATTATTATTTTGGGGACTATTCCATATATATTCATTAAATAATGAATTTTACTGCTTGATTATTATTTTGTCGACTATTCCATATATATTCATAAAATAATGAATTTTACTGCTTGTTTAGTATTTTGTCGACTATTCCATAGATATTCATAAAATAATGAAGTTTACTGCTTGATTATTATTTTGTCGACTATTCCATATATATTCATAAAATAATGAATTTTACTGCTTGTTTAGTATTTTGTCGACTATTCCATAGATATTCATAAAATAATGAATTTTACTGCTTGATTATTTTTTTGTCGACTATTCCATATATATTCATAAAATAATGAATTTTACTGCTTGATTAATATTTGTCGACTATTCCATATATATTCATAAAATAATGAATGTACTGCTTGATTATTATTTTGTCGACTGGACTACTCCATATATATTCATGAAATAATGAATTTTACTGCTTGATTATTATTTTGTCGACTGGACTATTCCATATATATTGATAAAATAATGAATGTTACTGCTTGATTATTATTTTGCCGACTATTCCATATATATTCATACAATAATGAATTTTACTGCTTGTTTAGTATTTTGTCGACTATTCCATAGATATTCATAAAATAATGAATTTTACTGCTTGATTATTATTTTGTCGACTATTCCATATATATTCATAAAATCATGAATTCTACTGCTTGATTAATATTTGTCGACTATTCCATATATATTCATAAAATAATGAATGTACTGCTTGATTATTATTTTGTCGACTGGACTACTCCATATATATTCATAAAATAATGAATTTTACTGCTTGATTATTATTTTGTCGACTGGACTATTCCATATATATTGATAAAATAATGAATGTTACTTCTTGATTATTATTTTGCCGACTATCCCATATATATTCATACAATAATGAATTTTACTGCTTGATTATTATTTTGTCGACTATTCCATATATATTCATAAAATAATGAATTTTACTGCTTGATTATTATTTTGTCGACTGGACTATTCCATATATATTGATAAAATAATGAATGTTACTGCTTGATTATTATTTTGACGACTATTCCATATATATTCATAAAATAATGAATTTTACTGCTTGATTATTATTTTGTCGACTGGACTATTCCATATATATTGATAAAATAATGAATGTTACTGCTTGATTATTATTTTGACGACTTTTCCATATATATTCATAAAATAATGAATTTTACTGCTGGATTATTATTTTGTCGACTATTCCATATATATTCATAAAATAATGAATTTGACTGCTTGATTATTATTTATGTTTGGAATGTTAATATGACGTGATTAATTGTTGATAAAGCAGGGCTTTTGATCACAATGATTTTTCCATATGAGGTGAGCCCACTTATTGACCTTCTAGATATAAGTTCTTTGATTTCTTTAATCTTATTATTATAATTTAAAGGTATCATATCCTCCAGGTTCGTTGAAAATATGAGTCCCAGTAGTTTGAAATTGCTTTGATCCCAATTTAACGTAGCCTCTGGGCATAATATAGCATTACTCCCCATGTTTGCACCAAACCAGATAACTCTTGTTTTCTCGATGTTACATGTAAGATCAGACATTTTTGCATAAAATTGTAAAACCAATAGCGTATGTTTTAATGACTTTTCAGAGCCATCTAGTGTGAGACTAGTGTCGTCCGCATATTGATTTTCACAAGAACTCAGTACCATCTAACATTATACCTGTAATATGTTTATTTGTTCTAATGAAGATGGCCAGTACTTCAGCACATGCTACAAAAATATAAGGTGACAACGGGTCTCATTGTCTGCAACCTCAATGTTTATAAAACAAGGGCATGCATGACCATTTACTACAACACATGATTTAATATTATTATAAAACGTCCACTTTTCAATAGAATCGCCAAAATTAAAAAAAGTTAAAACTTCGTAAATAAAAGACGATGAGAGGGAGTCGAAAGCTTTTTCAAAATCTACCATAAGTAACAAGCCCACAATCTTTGTTTTGTTTGTTAAATGAAAAAGGTCATATCTAGTTCTTGTGGTTTCACCAATATAACGCCTAGAAATAAAACCTGTCCGATCTGGATCAATAATTGATGGCAAAAATGGTTTTATTCTGTTTGCTTTGCAAGCAGAATTATTTTATGTGTGGTATTGAGTAGAGATATGGGTCTCCAGTTTTTTATTAATATTTTGTCTTTATTCGCCTTTTGGGATACATGTTATTACTCCTTATTACTCAGTTCTATATAAGGGTGCTATGTATGAATCATTTGCATCTGTATATCAGCCTTTATGAAATACCTTTTAAGGATGAATTAAAAGCTGTTCGTACCTATCATTTCCCTGCATTGAGGCCCACGTCGACGTCAGAGTAAACATGTACCGGCGACCTCCAACGACAACAACCCAAGCATTTAGGCGTGATACACACTGACAAGGGCCGTTGTTGGTGTTATACCACACTACACACTATTAGCGATTGATCGAAGTTATATTCCCTTAAATCATTTTGTTAGCTATCGACATAAATCCAACTTTTTCCACTGAACATTGGCATGTTCAACATAAACAGATACCACTTGATGTTTCAGTTGCCTTGTCTCGATGAATTGTTAACTGTTGAACCGGGTACCAATCCATTTGTCATAGTACCCATTTCACTGATCATATCAGCTTCTATTTTATATATTTTTTTACCTATTTCAAACTACCTAAACATTTTAAACATCTTCATAACATTCTAGAAATAAATATCATCAGCAATTAATGCAAACCCTTAAATATGTTGTGATATCTTAAGTATGTGGCTTTGTTCTCAAGTTACTATTGCTTACTGTTGCCATATAACTTTTTATACTTTTTAAAATATTTCTAAATTTTTGTTGTTATATAATACAAATTTGAAAATAAATACAAGTTTCTTTCCTCCTGTTGAAACATTCTGTGCCGTCCTGATGCTTTGCATCATTTTCTTCTTGTTATGCAATTTATATTCAAAAGTATTATTAAAAAGAAAGGCGACACCTCTCGCTTGACGAGACTGAATTAATAATAAAGCCATAACCCCCATAGTGTTATAATATATGGTTCATCTTTCGGTAGCAAATGAAAATCTTGTAAAAAGTATATTTCTTCTTTTTTAAAAAAAAAAAGACATCAAACCTTTTGGAGACATCCGATAAATCTTGGCATCCGATGTAAATGCTTACAGTTAAAGAAAAAGAGTTGCTTCAAAATCCAATAATTTTGCATTTTTCAAAAAAAAAAACTAGTACAGTGACATGTTTGTTTTATTTCAATATCTTGAAGTACGTGATATTTGCTACGATACAGAAGATTTGGAAATAAACATATTCATACCGGAAATACCTTTATTTCAAACGTCTCCTTTTACCACCCACCCCCACTCCCCCCACCCCCACCTCAATTCGTAATATTCCACGATTGTATCGAATAATTCATATACTAAATATACTGACTTAAGATATATCAAAAACCGTTAATTTTAAAGGTGAAATATTTTCAGGAAATGAAGTTCAAACTGTTCAGTGTAAACTGCTACACCTGTTCTAGTTGTCAGGTATGTATTCCAGCAACAGATATATATATAAACGCTGATACGTACAAATGCGGTTATACAGTTTGTTTTTGTGTTTTTGAATTTCATAAAATACATATACAGTAAGACCTTTTTTCATACCTAATAAAAGTCTAACATAATCAAGTTACCTACAATGCACACTATCGTTATTGTCTGCAGTTTTTCAGCTGGCGTATAGTGGAACAGGCTTATTCATTTGAAATGCGGCTTTCGTCTCTGCAGGCTTTGCGTCCGCGTTAACAGTAATATAGACACTGGTTAGGCGTGATAAAGGATGTATTACACTATGGTCATGAAAAACAAAACATGTTTATCGATATTTAAATACACGGGTTTTACCAAACAATGAATTAGGACTAATTATCAGTCGAATTCATCGATCAAACATGAGTGACACTAATAACAAATAATAACAAAGGACGTAAGTCTTAATTACAACTGACTCAGATGTCAACTACTATAACACAACTGACTCCAGTGTCAACTACTGTAACACAACTGAATCCAGTGTCAACTACCGTAACACAACTGACTCCAGTGTCAACTACCGTAACACAACTGACTCCAATGTCAACTACTGTAACACAACTGACTCCAGTGTCAACTACTGTATCCTTCTCGTTACTGAGTTGACACTTCCGAATATTATCTCGTATCCTGTGTTTAAGGTTAGGCAATCACGTGTGCTGCGTCCGTCGTTCGTCCGTCCGTCTCCGTCCGTCCGTCCGTCAATCCGTCTGTCTGTCCGTAAACTTTTTTTGTAGCGACTACTCCTCTGAAACTACTAAATGGATTTTCATGAAACTTTACAGAAATGTTGCACATGAAGTCTAGTTGATCCTAGCAAAAAATCATGTTGATGTGAAATCCAAGATGGCCGCCAAATCTAAAAATAGGTTTTTAAAAAACAAGTTTGTAGCGACTACTTCTTGAAAACTATAAGTGATATTGATATGGGACTTTTTCTAAAATGATCAGCATGACATGATGTTGGTCCTTGTTGAACACTGTTTTGATTCGACGTTAAACATGGCTGCCAGCGGCCATCTTTGTTTACATAGAGTTATATAATGAAAACTTGTAGCGACTACTCCTCTGAAACTACTTGACGTATTCATGAAACATCACAGGAATGTTGCTCTTGATGTCTAATTGATCCTAGCAAAATTTCAGGTCGGCCGAAAATTCAAGATGGCTGCCATGGCTAAAAATAGATTTTCAAAATACAAGTTTGTAGCGACTACTTCTTGAAAACTATAAGTGATATTGATATGGGACTTTTTCTAAAATGATCAGCATGACATGATGTTAGTCCTTGTCAAAATTAGGTTTGATTCGATGTTAAACGTGGCAGTCAGCGGCCATCTTTGTTTACATAGAGTTATATAATGAAAACTTGTAGCGACTATTCCTCTGAAACTACTTGACGGATTTTCATGAAACTTCACAGGAATGTTGCTCTTGATGTCTAATTGATCCTAGCAAAATTTCAGGTCGGCCGCCACGGCGAAAAATAAATTTTCAAAAAACAAGTCTGTAGCGACTACTTCCTGAAATCAAAATTAATCAGTAGAGCTTCAAGGTCATTGACCTCTTGTTATTGAATGTGTTCGAAGAGGTTCAAGGAAGTAAGTTGTCTTCCTTATTACATTAACACCTACCATGTTGCCTATGTTATACAATTGGTAGCATGCTTGATTATTGAATTGTTTATCGTTGGTGATGGCACTGAGATAAGATAAAACCACCCAGTGACATACATATAAATTGGTAGCTATATCGCTATCTACGAACCTTACCATAGTTTCATTGCTAGTAATGACATATATAACATTTCTTGTGGAGATTATTTACTACCGGTTTAAACGCTTAAATTCGGCGACATATTTACACACGCATTAGATGCAACACGATTCACGCATTTGAAAAGAAAATACATGCATATGTCACAGGCGTAATAATAAAGGTCTACGTGTAGTCGTTGATTTATGAGTTTAAACATATCCTGGCGTCACGTGTTTTCCATGGTCGCCGTTAAGCTAAATTTTTTTCGGATTGTGGATGATTTCAGAGTTCACCATCTGAAGATTTGTGGACAAACACAATACAATGGCATAGCTAATATTTTTTTGTTTTTGTTTTTTTAATGTATATTTCAGAAACGCGTTGCAAGAAAAAGAAAACTCCATTACCCGTTTTACCTTTACACAGTAATTCCAAAGCTTCCCGTCAAACAATTTATTATTACAAGACTAATACATCACTGATTGAAAAATGCAATGTTCCTGCACTGACACAATCATTGTCAATACACAAATATGATGACCAGAATGTTCGAAGTGTAACACTACCATACCCTTTTATAAGTAATAATAATAATTTAATAACAAGTAGTAGAAGTATATTGCAGTTAATAGTAATTTACCTAATATTCTACAATTTGGGATAGCCCTCTATAATAGCAGTATTGTAGTAGCGTACTCAGGTATATAGTGGTAGGCGGGGTATAGTGTTAGACCAATTGAAAAAATGTGTCGAAAACCAATAAGATAATTTCACGTGAATGCAGGTATTTATCGGCATGTTTTTAGTAGAGAGTCTGTGAGAGTTCTGGGAGGTTGTTAGAGATAGTCTGAGAATGTAGAGATTTGATGAATATCATCTGTTAGAAATAATATAATCACTATACGATCAGAATGGGGTAGTTTTAAAGATTATTAAAACGTGTATTTAAATTCTGGACTTGTTAATTATTAAAGCCCTGGTGACATAGTGTTGCAGAAGTCTATTGTCCAACTAAAGCTAAGCATGAAAGTTACCGCCTGTCTTACACGTTTTCATGTTTGTTTCCCTCTTTAGAGTAGATCATTGCGCTAACAAGAGCCTTGACTGCGAGTGTGTTTTTTTGTGCTATGTTTACGACAAAAGTTCCACGGAAGTTATTTTCCTGATATAAACGTCTTTTCTTACGAAATATTTGTTATTAATTAATTTAAATAGTTATACTTAATTATTTGCTATGTATATACATTGTAATGGTTAATATAGTAACTTGTGCATTATGTCGGTATAATTTGACGATTATAACATATATTAACACACGACTAACCTAAACAACATATTGTTGTTTCAGCGTATATTTGTTTATAAAATAAACCTTGGATATGTTGCAGGTGTTGCAAAAATGACTATATATTTGTCGTAGAATAATGATATTTATTTTTTTTGTTATGAAACAAATCCCAAAGGTAACTTTATTGAAACATTCGTTCATTCAGTTTAACGTTTTATTTGCATGTCACTTACTTTAAACATATTTTATTGCTTTTCTTCTATATACAAGCAAAAGGGTTGGGCCACAAGTTCTTCCAACATTAATAAAGGCCCGTCCCAACAATATTGCAATTAACAGTTAACAAGATCACAATACAATTAACATAAAATATTCAAATACATTTTTCGGTGACGAAAAGAAGAAGAAAAAAGGAAAGGAGTACGTAGAATAAAGTTCTAGGAAAGACTAAACTAGAAGGAATGAGTGATGATGCTGTGGTTGTAGGATCATGCCCCGAGCGGTTGTCATAATAGTGTATATAATGTCTAATGTATAATGTCTAGTCGTTATCAAATCGTTTAGTATCTTTAATGTATATTTGAACATGAACAAATAGTGCTATTATCTTTATCTGTATAACTATCTTTTCCAAATAAAAACACACGTACGCTGAGCGGGTGAAATCAACGGGTAGCATGAAAAAGACGAAGTCGTTCATTTAAATAAAACGGACATTGCATAAAATATTGTTCGGCGTCCTCCTTTTCATGCCAACACTTCTCACAGATTGCGTTTTCTTTGATTTTGTTTATAAACAAATCATATTTCAGGTTACTGCATTTGTTTCTTATACGTGCGTGAAATACAGACAATCTACGAATACCAGAAAAATAGAAAATAGGTATTTTGGACGGATTAAAGTATTGATTTGTAATACGAGTTTTAAAAGCAGAAAGAGAGTCTGCATTTCGTATGTGTTCAGGTATTGTATTCCATAACGATATACACGAGGCAATAAACGAATTACTAAATAGCTGCGTTCTCGTATGAATAGATACATAATCATTTGAATTTCTTAAGTTGTAAGGAGCAACTCTGCCCTATGTCAGGGAATAAATTTGAGAAAAAAAATCGGGCAAATAACCAGCTTTAACATTATAAGCAATTATTAATTTTTGGTATTTCCTTCTATCTTCTAATAGTAACCACCCAATTTCGGTATATAAATTACGAATAGACGTTGATCGTGTTAATCCAGTGCCGATGCGAGCTGCTTCTGTTGAATTCTTTCTAAAGTGTCTTTTTCGTAGTGTGTGCAGCCGTCCCAAATAACAGAAGCATATTCAAGTATTGGTCTCAAAAACGATAAATATATTTGGTTTAAAGCTTTACGATTGATTAAAAACTTTATTTTCCGCATCATTCCTAATATTTTAGAGGCTGACGTGTAATATTGGATATATGTTCGTGCCATTTACCGTCATGACTAAACGTTAAACCCAAGTGTTTATGGTGTTCAACAAAATTAACTGGCATATTATTAAAAATCAACGAGGGTTGTTGTATATGTCTTCTGAGAGTAAAATTAAAAGCTTAAGTTTTAGTTGGATTAAAATCAACAAGTCACTGTTTAGACCAAGCAGATATAATATTAGGATCGTGATTTAAGATTCCCTCAAGATCTGCAATATTAGACGAATTACTTGCAAGAGATGTATCATCTGCAAAAATACGAGTTATACTAAGAAGATTGTCATTAATGTCGTTGATATATATAAGAAACAATAATGGACCCAAGACTAACCCTTGAGGGACACCAGCAGAAGTACCTTTAATGTTCGAGTAACTTGAACTGATAAATACCTTTTGGGTGCGTTCTGTTAAATAACTTTCGATCCATTTTAGCATATTGCCATTAATACCATTTTGTCTGAGTTTAAAAAGTAGGCCTTTGATCCATACTTGATCAAATGCCTTCGACACATCACCGAAAATTATACATGTGAATTGGTTAGCATCAATACCTTGACAAATTTGGTGATACATATCAATCAGTTGATTAACAGTAGAATGGCCTTTCAAAAAGCCGGACTGCAGCTTATAAATAAGATTATTTGCAATGAAAAAATTATGCAAGTGTTTATAAACAACCCTTTCCATTATTTACCAATACAACTTAACAACGCTATTGGTCTGTAATTTGAGGCTAAGTTTGAGTTTCCTTTCTTAAAAGTGACATTATAGTGGCAATTTTCCATTTATCTGGAAATTTACATTCAGTGAGTGATTTATTAAACAATAATGCCAAAGGTTTAGAAATAGAGAGTTTTGTATTTTGTAAAATTGTGTGGCTTATTTTGTCCTCACCAACTGCTTAAAATTTGGATTTAATGTAGAAATTATATCTAAAATTTCAGTTTCGTTAATTTGCCTATCTGTAAAAGTATTTTGTGTTTTAAGAGTACATTCTGGAAGTTGGACATTATCTTCATTCTCATGTGTTGAAGAAATAGAAACAAAATAGTTGTTTAAACAATTAGCTTTATCTATATCACTGAAATAATACTCTTCTTCGCCGTTCGAAGATGTGGTTTTTAATGGGGAAATAGTTTCAGAGTTTTTATTAGACTTAACTATCTGTTTAAGTAATTTCCAGTAAAGTTTTGGATTGGACCGGCTACTTTCTGATATTAAATTGTTCATATTATCAAAATATTGTTCTTTGGCATATTTCTTTAGGTTACTTACTTTATTTCTAAGGAGCTTGTATTTTAACCAGTGTTCTGTTCTTTGTGTTCGTATTGCCTTTTCTTCTGTCTGTCGCGCTGTCGTGAATATATTCTTATTTCTGAGTCGTACCACGGCTTGTCATTTGGTCTAATTGTTACATCTTTGGAGGGAATGCATTCATTCATATACTTTAAGACAATATCAGAGAAACGATCGCATGCCTCATTTACAGAAACGGTATCAATAAAATCCCAATTAGTTGTGCTTATCATTTCATTCAGTTTATCATAATTCCCATTTTTGTAGGACCATACCCTTCGTTTTAAGTTCGGATGCAAGACTTTAGAAAATGGAACAATTACAAACGTGATTTTGTGATCACTTACTTCTGGAGGGACATCTATTGTTCCCGCGTTTAATGAAATAAGCGAATCAGAAATCAGAATGGGATCAATTAACGTTGCTGATGTGTTTGTAATTCTAGTGGGTTCTAGTATCACATTTGAAAGGTTGTTTAGGATCATAATATTTGCCAAATGCCTATTATTAGCGTTTAACTGATCTTCATTTAAGTCACCAACAATAATGATATTTTGCATACATCTAACGCTTTTTCGATCGATATGTTTAAATTAGTCCAAAAAATAACAGGTGTATTTGGTGGACGATAAACATTGCAAATTAAAATTTCTATCATACTTAATTTCTATCCAAACTGCGTCAATTGAGGGGTTTTCTAATTAAGGTTTGCGTTTAGCCACTAATAATTTAGAGACATACGTTAAAAGCCCGCTAGAATGCGCAGATGTATCCAAAGATAATTATAGAACCCCTCTTACTGCAAAGATTCATTACTTACATCAACTGTTAAATGTGTTTCAGTAAAATAAAGTATGTCAAAATCAAGAAAATTATGTTCTATACATTCGATTTTGTTTCGTATACTTCTAATATTGAGGTGTGCAACAGATAAACTGTGTTGTATTTCACTATTGTTTTGATCAGGACCGGGGTTTTCAGCAACATCTCAAGACATAATAACAAGCAACAGAACAGTTGTTGCAAACGTTAAATTAAGAATGCTTCTGCCAAGAACAATGAGACACAAACTAACGTAAGGATTGATATAGGTTTTAAACATGTTCAATCACGTCTAACAAAACTGAATTACATTTAAACACTTCAGAAAATAATATACGACTAGACCTGATATAAAAACTTCCGATTGCCATCCTCCATGCAACCCATTAGGTAATAAAACTGTTCTGAAACTAGGATTAGAAAATCGGTAATATAGGTACCGTGACAACGACTCAAAGCAAAACATCACCACACAGCATGATTCAAAGAAGTTAAAAGAAGATACTGAAAGAACGATGAAAAGACACGAGTACATACACTATTGGAAAATCTGAGTTAATAGATAATAATGATTATCATTATAGTTAGATATTTGTGTACCAGCCGGAGACCAAAAGAAAATACACATTTTATATAGACATGTCTTTCAAAATACAAATAATGCTACATAATTAGAACGAATTATAACAAATAAAAAACAAAAACAACAAAAAGCAAAGGAAAACTAGTATACAATTGTAAATGAAAATTAGAATAGTCATAATTACATTTACACTCCCATATGCATGCATACAAATGTATTCATACGCATATGTACACGTATATACATTCATACACATATACCCTTATTTATATAACACATACACACATATGGCCGTACACATATACCGTTTATACACAAATACATACATATACACACATGCCTACACACATATACATATATATGCACATACCACATATAAATACACATACATACATATAAACACATACACGTACGATATAAACGATATAAACGTACACATAAACCTACCTACACGTAAACCTGCATATATGTATTCATTAATATGTCACATTAGATAGCAAATGCCTTCAGGTTCATTTTGTCATTTGTGTCACGTTCATCATCATCACTGTAATGTTTCAGGTACTATTTGAGTTGCAATCTCATTAAAATCAGACAAATTATCACGCTAAGATACTCAACACTACTCAGGATCTGACAACACTGCATTGGATGACACGTCAGATTGACCTTACGATTAGCCGATCAGATGTCAGACTACAGAATCGAATCAACCGATCGGTATGTACCGCTTCACTGCGCATGTCGTGCTTCAGTCAAACTCTGTGGAGCAGTCTTGGTATTGAAAGAGACAATGTCCATAACTTATAAAACACAAAATAATTGCGTTGACAAACATAACACACCAACCATTATTGAATATTTACTGGGAAAAAACAAAAGATTGTTTGACGGAATGTTGCTGCATTGCATCCATATGTTCATCACAAGAACCATCAATCATCTCTGCGTATTTTGATCGGGTTTCTTTCATATGTTTGGTGACCATTTCTCGTACCACTGCGTGCTTCTCTACATCTTTGGCCAAGCAAGCAAGCACTTAGCAACATATCGGAAAAAACAATTTCCGTCTTTTATGTGTTTATATTTTAAAAGAAGAACACGTAAGTTAACTCATTAAGGCTATTCCTTGCATTTTTTCTTGAATTTGGTAAACAAATATGAACTGCCTTTTCTAACTATAGTTCACCTTGAAAAATAATAGGTCTCGGAATTGTTTTTTGAGATATCTTAAGGTAAGTATATGACTTATGTTCCGTTTTGGAAAATCGCTTATAAAGTCAGTACAGACTAGTTAATGCCAAAAAGAGCAAGACATTTAATCACAAAATAAAAATAAAAAACATTTACATTAATTAAGCTTAATTAAGCTTAATATGCCGGATCCTAGTTCATGTATATATGACGAAAATGCATATTGTAAAGTATTATATTTTTACTTGAGGGAATATCAGATTTCTTGAGGAAAAGGAGAAATTTCAGGGGAAAAATCTATTACCTACAAATAGATTGTTTTCCGAAATTTCTGAATTGTTACCAAATATCGCATACTTTAAAAACCCATAAACACAAAAAACACAAAAAACAATAAAAACAAAACAAATAAAAACAAACAAAAATATGTCGTGGTATCATGTCAATATCTGACGATAACGGATATTGTTTTCTCAAAACATCTTAACGCACGAGTAGCCTAAATAACATAATTATTGGTTCAAAGGACTTTATATGCGTCGTAGAAATGGGTGATATTTCAATTTATTGTAATGAAACAAATTCAACCAATGGACAGTCTAATATTCGTTCTAGCAGTTTAAACGTTTTATTTACATATGTACGCATAAATGGAAATGTCACGTTATATTGCAAATACATTCATGTTCATTTTGTCATTTGTGTCATGTTCATTGAAGGTCTTCATCATCATCCCCGTATTGTTTCAGATTGTACCTGAGTGGTAGCAGAAAACAATGGCATTGGCTACAGCAAAGAATGAAATGTTTACAATAGTATTTGCAGCAACTTTGCAATGTTGCGGGTGAAAAAGGTTCTAGTCCCATTCTGCATATTTATACCTCGATTTAAATGAAGAGAGTGGCCTTGAACGTTTATTCCTGTTGGTGCCATATAGCGTTGATGTGTCGTGCACCGTTAATCCCAATTCAACAACATAACTCATTGAAATGCAGTTAGTACTATTATATTATGTTCATAATATAAATTAACATGTTAGTGCAGTTACCTACCTTAGTAATACATATCTTTGTTAACTAGTTAATCTAGTGTTGTTACCTCCCTTAGTATACATTTCGCCATTTAGAAATTGACTTTGGCAACTTTTTCTGAATCAGATTGGACGAACTTTTGGAGAATTTCAATCGTATCAAACTATACAATTAACGACAAGGTATGGACTTTTTATATTGTTTACTTTAATAATATGTTACCTGTCGCTTTCATTAAATCGTAGCATATGACCATAGGGGTCCGGCTCATGTGCTTTGTCGGTAAATACCAGTTGAAATCGAACAAAAGTGTCCTACATGAGTTGGGAAGACATCTGAGTCCAGCACCCATATCATAGAATAGAACTTCATACAAGGGTAATCACTTGGCATACAGGTCATTCTCACTAAGCTCAGTCAATGCTGAATATTGTTTTAATTAAAAGAGCAAATCATTTAACTCTACATGCCTCCTATAACCAAGTGTTCAAGGTGTCCAACATTGGTATATATTTTAATATCGCTCATTACAGTAATGAGAAATCGTCATCGAAACGTTGAAAAACTCGTCCAAATTTTTAGTCGGAAGTAGTATAGAAACTGAGAGTACGAGCGCAATTTTCAGCTCCCGAAAAAGAGTCACTCAAGAAACTAACAACAGCTCACCTGAGGCTAGAAGCCAGGCATGCCTTTATTTAAATAAAGTCGCACCTGAGCCAGATGCTGCCTCGGATGCATACTATTAGCTACTCGAGAGGTCCTTCCAAAAGAAACTCGTCCAAAACTCTCAGTCTCTAATCAATCCGGTTGCTATTTTAATAACATAACATTTGCAACTCATTAAGCAAAGTCAGATGGAACCGGGCAGTAGTCTTCATCATCGCTCTGTATATCATTTTTTACCATGGAGTATTTTATTTTCCTACATTTTGCTATTTTGTATATCAGTTCAAGAAGCTCTTCTCTGTTACTATCCAGCTCACGTTCATAATTATCCATTTCGACCAGCAATCTTTTTCGCTTATTGACTTTGCTCTTTTTGGTGTCCATAAAATCATCACGAACTACTTCATATTCTACTTGGAGCTGCTTACTTCTCATTAATTCTCTTCTGTATTTATCTTTTAAATTGTTAAGTTTTCTGCAAACCTTTTCTAATCTTTTTTGTTCCATTATATAATAATACTATATATAATTATTTTTAAACCCTTATTTAATATTTTCAATATCCTTAAATGGAACCCAACTATTAAAATCCTCATTGTAACCCTTGCATTTAATCAACGCTTGTTTCTTTTTGTAATCACGTCGTATAACTTTTATCAATTCTGAATACTTCTTGATCAGCTTTTATCATTTCTAATTCATAGAAGCTTCCGTCAATGTTTTCGTTGTTCAAATCTTTTATTTTGTATGTCACAGGTTTTGTGTTTTGAATTTCATCAACAACAAATATTTCTTCAGTCCAATTTGGGGTATAGCCTTTCTCAAACGTTCTTTTATATTTGCTGATTCTAACATTATCACCTATTTTAAACTTTGGCTTAATTTGATTACTTTTCATCTTTCCATACAAGTTGAAATACACTGTTCCTTTATTTTTCTCATCACTTGCTTCAGTTGGTGTCATTTTAATACTTCGATGTTTTGTATTATTATACTTATCAACCATCGCCTGAAGCACGTCTAAATATGTATTTGTATTGTTAGCTGTAAAATATTTCCACATCTTTTCTTTTAATGTCCTTTTAAATCGTTCAATTACTACAGCTTTTCCAAAATTAAACGTGTGATACATTTCGATATTATTGTCACTAAGAAATTGCTTAAACGTCTTGTTATAAAACTCCACACCTTGGTCAACCCACAACAATTTACACTGTCTTTCTGTATTGATTATCTGTTGAAATGCTTTGGTAATTTCTAAACCAGTTTTATTTGGAACTGGTACAACCCAAGCATATTTGCTAAACACATCAATAACAGTAAGCAAATATTTAGTACCTTTATTGTACTTTGAAAACGATTGCATGTCAACCAAATCGGCAGACCATATTTTATCAATTTCATTAACAATCACACGGCGTTGAGTGAACTTTCTTCGTATAGGTTTATGAAGTTCATCTGCTAACTTGTCAGTCCATTTCAACGCCTTTTCTAGTTTTTTGAGTTTCCAAGACCAAGTTTATATTTTGCACTAATTACAGGCTTGACTATCAAATTCTTAGCAATCTTTTCTCCGATAGTTTTAGACTTACTAGATTTCAAACCAGCAAGCATGTTTTTATCACATGTTGATTTATTACTAGGATTTTCGCCATAACAATAATCATGATCTTTACAAACAGCATCTAACTCATTTACCGGCTCTCCACTATCAAGTGGATTACCAGGACCGCAATATTTATAACCAGGAAGAGTTAGCCCCTTTTTGGGTAGCAAAGAGAGCAAAGCTTTATGAATATCAATATTTCCACCTTCTGTGTTTTTAACAAACTTTGTTTTAGTAATACCGCAAGATGCACAAGTTGCTCTTAACATTTTTCTACCATTTTTGGCTAACACATACTGAGGATTAATATTTTCAGTAACCTTTTTTTCTTTTATACAGTAACTCATATATAATATGATTAGATTAAACTTCGTTTACAAAATATGATGTTATGATGTTTTCATTTTCTACTGGTTTGTAAGGCTTTAATAATTTGTAAAGAATATCGTACACGCTCTTTCCTTCTTGCAACTTTTTGATAAAGTACAAACAGAAATATCCGCAAAGGACACTTGTTTTATCTTGATATTGGATGGTTTTGTATTTTATATCAGGTATGTACGCTAAAACTTCTTTTGGTGGGCTTAGGCCAAATGGATCAAAGTAATAATTATCATAGTAACAAGTCCAGTGTGTGCCAGGTCCAATATGATCATCAAGATTAATAATACCGCATTCTTGTTTATTTAGTTTTGTCGGCAATTTGTTTTTGCTGTACACCCCACTAAATTTGTGTATGCCTAACTGCTTAACCCACTTTATTATGTCTAAGTTAGAGAAAGGTTCATTTTTTTTTTTTATTTTTTTTTTTATAAATGGGATACTTCTATATGGCCTGATTTGTGAGTCTACTTGTAAACCGTATCCTCTTCTATCTACTTAAAAACCTTTTCCAGTCAAGCCACTAATAAGAGATCCAATCAATGGAATTCCTAATGATGCAAGCATTCCAAGAAATCCTCCGCCCTGCTTTTGTTTTTTAGTTAGTTTAACAGGGCAGTGACCTTTTGACTTTGCTATCTTCTTTCTTTGTGCAAGTGTTAATTTATTTGATTTTAGAAGTTTTGTTTTTTGTCACTAGGGACAGTTGCTGTTACCTCTTGCTGTTTTTTATCACTGGGAACAGTTGTCGTTTTGTTACTAGAAGCACAGGCAAGTAAGTCTTGCAGTTGTTTTTGTGTTAGTTTAATGGTGCAGGAACCTTTTGACTTTGCTATTTTGTTTTTTTGTGCAGCTGTTAATTTATCTGATTTTAGAAGTGTTTGTTTTTTATCAGCAGGAACAGTTACCATTCCATTTCCAAATATTTTGCCAATTCCAGTACTTGCCAGACCACTAAGTGCTCCAGTTGCTAGAGGTCCTAATATCTTTGGAGCAAATCGAGCAACTGTTGGTAAAATTGTTTTAGTTAGCAACCAAGCTAATGCGCCTAAAAAGCCTCCATTTTTAGACTGAGACCTCATTTGAGATTTTGATATACTTATATCTAATCCCCGTCCATCAGATTTAGCTTTGTTAATATTGTTAATTTGAGTAGCTGTTAGCAGCAAAGGAAAATTCCCAGTTAGTTGGTTATTTTTTAACCTGAGTGTTAATTCACTTTTGTTTTCATATGCTTTTGCCAGACTTTGTTTCTGACCATCTGTTAAATTTACTGAATAATTTACGTAAGTCATATATATTATAAGTTAGATTAAACAATAACTAGTTCATTTCCAACAGTATCAATAACAACATCTTCCTCATATAGAACCAGAGTATAAACTTTATATGGAGCAGCAGGAGGTATATTTAGTTTATATCTCAAACTTAGTTGTTTTGGATCAATAGTGACTTCATTTTCCTTATAACTCAAATTGAAATATATCATTCCGAATAGAGTTTTAAAATTGCTCACGTTTATTAAAGTTCCAGTGTTTTTATCATTTTGCTTGTAAGAATAATTAATAACATCTCTGAATATTCTTATGATATTAGCATAACTATATTCGGTTTCTGGATAATAAACTCCATTTCCAACTTCCAATCTAGCTGATTGTAAATAGCAATTAGTATTAGCAGCATTTACCTTAAACGTGTCCAAAAGATGAGGATTTTGTGTTTGAGAAGAACTCTTGTCAGCCCTTTGCAAATAAACAAACACATGTTTGGGATTTTTAACACCAGCCTTTATTCTAAATACGGATTCAGTTGCTTCAGAACTTCCGCTCTGTTGTATCATTTCACGGAGGTAAGTCCATCTTGTTGATGTCATATGATTTGTCATTACGTAACTTAAACCATCTGAGTTAAATATCATTCTGGGTATCCACAAAACTAATTTATTAATAATTACTCGGCCATCATCACCATTTGATTTGAAAATTAACACATTATCATCTGTTAGTTGCAAGCTGATTTGAATCTGACTAGGAGGAAGCATGTTTGTTTCCAAACCTCCAAAGAAGGAATATTTATTTAATGGGATTATAGAGTCAACCTTTTGATTAGTTATGATTAAAGTATGACGACTAGTAAATCCCGGGTTATAACCAACTTGATCATCTCGAGATTCTGCAATATCTGTACTATCTAAATAAAAATATTCGTTTGTTCCGGTTGTCTTTGCATAGTTATCAGAAATTTCAAGCAAGCTTTTGATATTAACAAATCTGTGAAGATTATTTCCATCGTAAACTATTTTTTCATTTTGCTTTACTTGCATTTGATCAATCAGCGAAGCTGCATCGTTAATTAAAGCAATTCTGTCAGCGTCTGCGAAATTGGCTCCATCAGCAAGTTTGTTTACTTGAAAACTGATTTCAAAATATGCATTATACCAATCAAAGTAAGAACTTCTATCATTTAGCGTAACTGATAACCACTTTTCATTTGTATGGTATTATTTCCTGGTCGTGTTATGGGGGTATCTAACTGAATAGGTACATGTTCATATCTATTATTATATTGATTACTTCGAAACATCTATATATACTAGTAATTAGATTATTTTTTATTAATTAATCGATTAATTCTCGCATTAATATTTTTGGTTCCTCTTCCGGATAGTAATCTGTTAATTTTTGCATTTACATCTTCTTCAATTATATCATCAGCCGCAACTTTAGCTACATCTTTTGTAGCAGCTTTTGTAAGTTCTTTTAAAATCATCTCTCCTCTTGGTTTAGGTTTAATAACTGAAACTAATTTATCAGCAGCCATTTTTCCTACTTCATCTCCAAGCTTTTTAGAACCACTCTCTATGATTTGTTTACCAGCAGTTTCTAATGCTTTCTTTCCTGCTGTTTTCACAGACTCGTTGAATATCTTTGATCCGACTTTTGAAAAAATGTCAAATATGCCAGCTCCAGTTAATCGATCAATTTGAGTATATGTTCCCGTGCTAGTGTCATAAACTTTTTTTAAACATGCCATATAACTTATGTTACATTAATTCCTTCAAAACAAAACGAAATGATGTGTGGACACCATTAAGATTAATAATCTTGCCAGAGAAATCGGTAATGTAAATATTAATACTGTTAATGATCGTTGTGTTTACCTCACAGAACCCGACTCTTATCGGTTCATCTTTGAAAGGATATGATCTCGTAAGATCAGCTGTACTTATTTCATAAATGACATCTCCGTATGATCCATCAACAATAGAATTACTTATCAAATCACAGTGGATGTACAACGTATCGATAGAATTTGTTATGTTTGGTGTCACAGTTCCAAATTTAGTTTCTCTGATAACTGCATCTTTTTCAAACCCGATCAAGACATGAAAGTTTGTTTCTCTTAAATCAAGCATGAAATTATTATGGATGGTAACCAAGCATTTGAAACTTGATAAATCAAACTCAATTCTTATCGGGACAGGCGAGTCATCGGTTAAATCATTGTTTACAGCCAAAGTTTCTTTTATGTAATTATCTATATCAGCATAACTGTAATTTCCATTTGTAAAAATAATACTTTTCCAATCTGTTCCATTGTGATACCTTATCACTTTGTTATTAAAATCCTCACTAATATTATACCACGAGTAAGTCATAGAATTAATCTTATCAAGTCCAATACCATATTGTTTGTTCCTGCCTAATATTAATGGTCTGTCAAACACAGTTGTAAAATTACTCGGTGTGTTAGAGCTATTAATTATTGACGCTTTCTCCGATGATAATACATTTTTTTGTTCCATATAATATAGGATGGATAAAATTAATCACCTTTGTAGTACAATTTAAAACTTGATTTTTCAAAATTGAAAACTTGAGTAGCGCGAGATAATACATCTACAAAGATAACCCAAAAATGAGATTTCGGAAGAAATGCTTCAAATGTTCCTTTCAGTATTCGTTTGCCATTTTCTATTTTTGGTTGAGAAGTTGACTCGCTGACACTTAGACTAAACAAATTAAAATATTCAAGACCAATATTTGTATTTGTAACTGTATATATAAGGTCTGCTTCAACTACATAGCGCCCGGGTTTTACAATTATTGCACCGCCGGGACGTCTACCACCACTGGGATATTCTGTAGCATATTCTTCACTTTTTATAAGTGGATTGGTTATAGAAGTAAACGCCTGGAGAAACCCACCACGTTTGGTTCTTTCAAGTGGTTTTCGTGTCGGATATGAAACATGGGTAGTTAGGTCAGTAGCATCATGCATGATACTCATCTCATCATCTATCGTATATTCAAAAAGCAGAATCCGACTTAAATAGTCTACTTTTACTTTCAACCCATCAATTATACCAAGAATTGCAGTATGCCGGCTATCAGACTTTTGATTATGCTCCTTGAGAAAAGCTATTTCTCCATCGAAAGCTTTGCTTCTTTCATCCTGGGCGGCTTTCAATTGCTTTGAAACATCATCAATAGCAGTGTTAAGTTGATCAGTGTCAACCAGTTCGTTCAGAGCAGTCTCAAGTTTATCAGTGTCAACCAGTTTGCTCAGAGCAGTCTCCAGCGACTTACCGTCAACCATTTTCTTTTTGATGTCTTCAAATTCTTTGTTGGTATCAGCAACATTGGTGTTTATCTGTTTAATTTGAGTTATTTCGGTAGTAAAAGCAGTTCTCATTTGTTTTGAAGCATCGGCAATAGCAGTTTCAAGTTCATTATTGTCAACCATTTGTTTCTTGATTTCCCCAATCCGTGTATTAATATTTTGAACACCAGTTCTTATTTGTTCACTTAATTTCTTGAAGTTTTCGCTCTCTTCCAATACATCTTCTTTATTTTCTAACTCTTTCAAAGCATCAACCAGAAGTTTTATTTCATCTTTCAATCCGTTTTGAATTTCAATCATTTTCTCGCGGTTTGCTTGTAGTTTTGTTTGTATTTGACTTAGTTTATCATCAACACCTGTTGTCAAATCTTTCATCATATCTGGAATTTTATCAATATTATAATCACGTATGATTTTTGCTACTCTTCTTACAGTAAATTGCTTTGTCTGCTTTTTCTGGATTACCAATATTGATAATTTTATTATTATTCATGTTAAGCTCACTTCTCAAAACATTTTCCTGGTTTCCGCCCTTGTTAAGATAATAAACCAGATGTTTTTGTTTTACATACTCAGACAGCACAATACCAAAATTTGTTATATTGACACTGCCAGTAGAAACTTCCTCACTAAGATCATTAAAAAGCCCCATTATATATAATATGATTAGATTAAATTTCACCGTTGAAGTTACGCTTTACTAACTTCCTAGGCTTGTCCAGATACAGAAAGTCGTACTGCTTGTCAGTCGCTTTCTTGTACTGCTCTTTGCTGACATCTTGTTCTTTGGAAAGCATACCCAGCTCACGATTAACCGGAGTCGCGAAGAAGATGTAATGAGAACAGTTCAAACGAATGTCTTTGGGAGTTTTATAATAAGATTGTGACAAGTAAATTACACAACAATATTTGTGTCTTCCCTGGATGAAATAATTAATAATATCGTTTTGATTACGCTCGCAAACATAATCATCAAACATAGCTATCTTTTGAGTATCAGAATCCAAATCATTCACAGGGATAATTTCATCATTTGAACATTCTAATATGTCTTCGACTGGAATTTTATTCTTTTTTGCTATCTTTTCAAGTTTTTGTGATAAGACCTGATACTTGGACTGCTCTAAGTTTTTAGCAAACAAGTAAATCTTGTCATAGTAAACCAAAGGTTTCAGCAACATGTGAACTAGTGTGTTTGTCTTGCCAGATCCTGAATTACCACAAATTAACATTCTAAAACAACAGTCTGGCATGAAGTTCCATATCTGTTTAAAATTACCGTTTTCTGTTTTCATATCATAGTTTGGAATTTCCATTATAATAATACTTAGATAATACTTGTCTTAACTTATCTTAACTTATCTTAACTTATCTTATTTTAATCTAACCTTATATTATACATGTCTTTGTTAAAATGGAAAGAATTAGCAGATAAAAAGCGAAAAGCGAGTGAGCTTGTTAAAGACTATGAATATAAAGTTATTCGAAAAAGACAAGAAAAAGGAGCTAGTCGTGATTTATACACAGAAGTATTTAAACCTGTAACTAGCGAAATAACAGAGCAAACAAGACGGCTAGCTGAGCATTTGATGACCCTTCCGGAAATACGTCAACAGTTGGCTCTTCATCCTGAGGCAATACGTCCGTAATTACTAGCCCCACCTGATCGTGGAGCTATAGCACCACCGCTACTACCACATGCTTTTAAAAAACCAACAGCTGAGAAAATCGTAGATCCGAAAGACCGAGCATCGGCGGTTGATCTTATGGAGGAACTAAGGCAGTCCATACAATCTAAACCAAAATTAAGAAAAACTCAGGAAAGAGAGCCTAGGCCAAAACCCACGGAAGAATTATATGAAAAAATCAAACAAAAACGTACATCAATTGATCCTGAGGATGAAGAAATAGAAGAAGAATGGGAAGAACCTGCCGCGAGGCCCAAGGAACCCAAACCGGTGTATGATATTGACTTGGATGCTGGTATGAATAAAGACGTACTTAATAAGTATGGCTTGCCATTACCATCTGAAATACCAGGTATTATGGAAGGAAGAGCTGAATATGATGAATATGTTAAAAGGGCTGGTAAGACACATGATAAAATGGTTCCCGAGATAAGAGGTCTAAGGACAAGGGTAAAGAACCTCAGCGAAGAAAACCTAAAGGAGAAGTTCGAAAATGCAAAAACCAGTGCGACTAAATCTAAATATTCAAAATTACTCGATGACCTCGATGGCACCAAACAAGAGAGGGCTTCGCTTACAAAAGAATCTAATAAAAAAGCAGATGAGGCAAATGCTCTGAATTTTTATATGGAAAGGTTGCCTGAGCGAATTCGAGGAGCTAACGAAATGGCACAAAAGACTGGCAAAGGGATGCAACAAAATAAAAATTCCTACAAAGTTGACAAAGATGGTCGCTAAGGAATGTTACAAATTGATTTACCTAAGCTTGTTGGTCATCACAAACTTATTGCCAAACAAGGAGAAGCAGTTGTGCTAGATTTGAAAGTAGACGATGATTTCATGGACTTGATATCAAAGCGTTACAACAATGGAAAAACTTATTCAAAGCTGTCTCAGAATGCTTTTAAGAAACTAACAGAATTGTCTCGTTTACCAATTCATAAAGGTTCTTCAAAGTTCAAAAAGATTTTAGGAGGTTGTGCTAATGTTGAATATTACAATAGTCCTGATCATTTGGTTAATGCTCTGGAGTTAGTATGTGGGAGTATCGAATCAGGAAATAATAGTCCACAGATAATAAATAAAGGCATTAGCATAATCGATGAATTGTTAAAAATAGGTAAAATGTCACCCAAAGAACACGAGCAACTATTTTCTCAATATTTTAATTAAATTATTGTCTAACTGTAATTACACATGAAAACCAAAGAAGAATTAATTGATCACTTGACGCGACTTGTAGCTGCATACAGACGCAGTTATAAATTGTGCGGTATTATAAACACAACATTACAGATTGCCAGTGGGATAATTGGTTGTACTGCCGTATTGGCATTGGTTCCAGCAATTCCTGTTTTTGTAGCCGCAGTTGGTGCAGTTCCTCCAGTAGTTGCTGTCTTAGTGAGTAAAACAAGAATAGCAGAAAAAAAGACTTTGTTAAAAACACATCATAGGAGTTTTAAACAACTTCTATCATATGTCCAAACAACAACAGGACTAGAAAATGATGAAGAGGTAATTAGGATTACCTTCAATAAAATATTAGAGATTCAAAAGAATGATAACTTTACAGAACCTCTGGAAATGTATATGAAAAGGTTCAAGCTTAATGGACATTAAGCTAGTAGAGATGCTTCTACGAAGCATTCAGTCGTAATTCTTTTCTGACTTGTTTCCATATCCTATCGTACTTGTCTCTGGTTGATTTTGTTTTGATCAGTTTTGTTTCTTTTTCTATTTTTAATATTTTAAATATTTTCTGAAAAATGTATTCAAATTTAATTGATCTTTTTCGGCCTTCTATTTTATCTAAAATCTTTACAATTTTGTAAAACAAATCTTCAAATCTTTGCCTATTTTTAGAAGACAAATCAAATGCTACCAAGTATTTATCTAAATGGTACTTTCTGTGGTAAATAGTTTTCTTTTGGCTGTAGTTGTAACCTGTGATAAGATTATAACCATTGTGGGTACCACAATTAAGGCAAACACGCTCGTTATCGAAAACTTCACAAGTATCGTTGCAATTCACACATGCGTATGTACACTTGTAACACAGTTTAGTTCTGGTACAATACTTGCAAAGCTTCTTTTTATTAGTCATTGTAAAATAAGATACAATCTATCCACACCCCAGGAGGATCAATAATATCTAAAACTCTTTTACAATATTTACAATTCATTATATTATACTATAGAATTATATATTTAAATATAGGCTTAAAAAAATATTATCTTATGTAATTATATAAATGGAACAAGTAGAAATTGAAATCAAAAACTTTAAGGAAGATCAAATGATATATGCTCAAAGGGTTGATTTTGAAGATGCGAGTAAATTAGATGCAGAGCTTTTAATTTTTTCAAACTTTCAAGATTTAACAGAAAGAATCATAACAATGGTAAAACAACTAAAACTATCATGGAAAATAGAAAAAAGAGATATAAACAAACTACGTTATTTATGCAAAAAACAAATTTCAGAGGCAACCAGTCACCATCCAACAGTATACAAAGATTCTTTTATTGCTTACTACAGCATTTTGTTAGACAAAGGAATTAAAATTATTATGTACGGATGATTTGCCGGCCAGCTGGTAAAGCATCCTAGCTCGCCGGCTAGCCGGTGAGGTACGGATAAATAAAAAAAAATATAATCTAACCGGGGAATAAATATTTTACTTTAAATTAATTAATTAATAGGGGCTTAAAGAAATAATCTCATGTAATATTATATAATGAGTATCCGAGAAATTGAAACATCCCCAAAACAGTATAGCAAGGTTTTTAAAGTAGATATTATTGATAACAGCGAGCCGTTTACTCAACTGTACAACGCACACCACCCTGTTGTGAAGTTTCTCAAAGCAGAACTAAAAAAAACAGGCGGATTTAAATTAAGCATAAGCCTAAAAGTTACGAACAGACGATGGAGATTTTATTGTTAATTTTAAAACAGGTTACTTTGCCTCAAAGGCTGCAATAATATTAAATAAAAATCAAATATCAGAAGCATTAGACAAAGCACGAGAAGAAATTATAAATAGAATTGGAAATTGGCTTCAGTTGGGATGTGGTTGGCAAATTGAATCAGTAGATGCGCATTACATAAATCGAATAAAGTATAAGCCTTTACGAGGTAGCTCTTATTTGGATTTACCAAAAGAACTTGCTAATTCTAAAAAAGGATTGGTAAATATAAAAAATGAAGATAACGAGTGCTTTAGATGGTGCCATTTGGCTTGCTCATTTCCTGTTAAAAAAGATCCTCAAAGAATAACAAAGTACAAAAATCATATTGGTGATCTTGATTACAAAGGAATTACATTTCCTGTTACTATCAAACAAATCCCAAAAATAGAAAAACAAAACAACATTTGTTTTAACATATTTGGATATGAAGATAATCAAGTATATCCTTTGTACGTGTCAAAATATAAAGCAATAGAATATGTTGACATGCTTTTGATCACCGAAGAAGAAAAAAATCATTACGTATGGATAAAAAACTTTAACAGTTTGATGTCTAATCAAACAGCACACAATGGAAAAAAAATGGTTTTGTAAAACATGCCTGCAGTGCTTTACATTAGAACGTGTGCTAAAAATGCATGAGCCTGATTGTCTTTCACTTAATGGAAAACAAGCAATAAAAATGCCAAACAAAGATGAAAAGGTTAAGTTTAAAAACTACGACAGACAGCTAATGGTTCCGTTTGTTATATATGCTGATGTTGAAGCAATAACTGAAAGTATTTCTTCAGTATCAAACAATCCTAAAAAATCACATACAGAAGCATATCAAAAGCATACTGATTGCAGCTATGGGTATAAAGTTGTTTGTTGCTATGATGATCAATATTCAAAATCAGTTGTGACATACAGAGGACCAAATGCTGTTTACAAGTTTTTAGAAAAAATGATAGAAGAAGAAAAGTGGTGCAAGAAACTATGAATGCAAACTTAAAAAAAGATCTAGTAATGTCACAGGAAGAAGAAGCGAGATATTTGTGGTAATGGTTTTTCAATAACTCTTAAAAAAGATGACCCAAGCCGTACAGTAGCATATGAAAACTCTCTTAGAAAAGTCAGGGACCATTGTCATATAACTGAAAAGTACAGGGGAAGCGCTCATGATATATGTAATATTAATTTCAGGTTGACTAGAAAAATACCTGTTGTGTTTCATAACTTGAGAGGATATGACTCTCACTTCATAATGCAACACATCGGAAAGTTTAAACAAAACATAAATGTTATACCAAATAACATGGAAAAGTATATGGCTTTCATGTTAGGAAAAAGTTTAGTATTTATTGATAGTTTTCAATTTATGTCCCAATCATTAGAAAATTTAGTAAAAAACGTTCCGTCGTTTCAATACATATCTCAAGAATACAGCGGTAAAAAGTTAGACTTGCTAAAAAGAAAAGGCGTTTATCCTTATGATTATATGAACAGTTTTAAACGCTTCAAGGATACTAAGTTACCTGACAAAGATAGCTTTTATTCTCAATTAAATGATGAGCATATTTCAGATGCGGATTATGAACACGCTAAAAAAATATGGAAAACATTTAAGATTAAAAATATGGGAGAATATCATGACTTGTATCTAAAAAGTGATGTGCTTTTACTTGCAGATGTTTTTGAAAACTTTAGAAAAATGTGCATTGAGTATTACAAATTAGATCCTTGTCACTACTTTAGTAGTCCTGGTTTAGCTTGGGATGCATGTCTCAAAATGACTGGTATCCAACTTGACTTAATAACTGATATTGATCAATATTTGTTTGTGGAAAAAGGATTAAGAGGCGGTACGAGTTACATTGCAAATAGATATTCAAAAGCTAATAACAAATATATGAAAGACTATGACAAGAAAAAAGAGAGCAAGTACATAATATATTTAGATGCTAATAACTTGTACGGATGGGCTATGTGTCAACCGTTACCTACTGGCAACTTCAAGTGGGTTGATAAGTTTGAAAAAGGGAAAACAAATTACATTGTTGAGTGTGATATTGAGTATCCTGAAGAACTTTATGAGTTACATAATGATTATCCTCTTGCCCCAGAAAGTTTAAATATCAAAGATGAGTGGTTGTCAGACTATTGTAAAAATTTAAAACAAAAGTTTAATTTAGGACATTGCAATGTTAATAAACTTGTTACAACGTTGAAAAATAAAGAAAAGTATGTCGTGCATTTTAGAAACTTAGAATTGTATAAAACGCTTCGATTAAAGGTGACAAAAATACACCGAATACTACAGTTTGACGAATCAGAGTGGTTAAAGACATACATAGATTTTAATACTGCCAAGAGGACAGCTGGTAAAAATGCTTTTGAAAAGGATTTCTTCAAACTGATGAACAATTCAGTTTTTGGTAAAACTATGGAAAACTTGAGAAAAAGAATTAATGTTAAATTGACTCACGACGAGGAGGTCCTTTTAAAATATGCGGCAAGACCTTCATTTATTTCTTGTAAAATGTTTAATGAAAATGTATTTGCCAAAAACAGAATAAAAGAAAGACTAGTTTTGAATCGTCCTGTTTATGTTGGTATGTGTATTTTAGACTTGTCAAAATATTTGATGTATGATTTCCATTACAACTATATCAAAAACAATAATGATAAAAAAGCTAAGTTATTATTTACTGATACCGATTCCTTGTGTTATGAAATAAAAACAAAAGATGTGTATGCAGACTTTTACAAGGATAAGGAACTGTTTGATAATTGTGATTATGATCCAAAAAGTAAGTTTCATTTTAATGATAATAAAAAAGTTATTGGCATTTTCTCTTTTGTTTACAACCGTCAAATTTTGTTTCAATCGGCAGCCATATTGATCTGGTACCCATAACCCCCTGCGCTCGAAGAGATAATAGCGAGCGCAGTAGGGGAAGGGTACCAGATCAATATGGCTGCCAATTGAAACAATATTTGACGGTTGTAAACAAAAGAGAAAATGTAGCTTCCATTGAATTAACTGGAAAGAAAACAATTAGCATTCATTATCTGCGGTGAAGACTAAATGATCCGTGGTCTAGTTTCGTACGCAACTGCCGTTAGAGTTGTTGTTTACAGAGTGACTGTGTTTAGGCACGGAGTCTTCCGACTAAAAATTTAGACCAGTTTTTCAACGTTTCGATGACGATTTCTCATTACTGTATTGAGCGATATTAAAATATATACCAATGTTGGACAACTTGAACACTTGGTTATAGGAGGCATGTAGAGTTAAATGATTTGCTCTTTTAATTAAAACAATATTCAGCATAGACTGAGCTTAGTCCGAATGACCTGTATGCCAAGTGATTACCCTTGTATGAAGTTCTATTCTATGATATGGGTGCTGGACTCAGATGTCTCCCCAACTCGTGTAGGACACTTTTGTTCGATTTCAACTGGTATTTACCGACAAAGCACATGAGCCGGACCCCTATGCATATGACAACCCTTACCAAAAATATAGGCTTTTGGCGACTATTTGCTGCAACTCTGCGGCAAACATTGCTGCAAAGCTGCGGCGAACAAGTTTGCAGCGATGTTGCGGTACCCTTTTTATCATGCAAATGAGGTCTGGCGATGCTTGTGGTGATGTTCGCTGCAAAGTTGCGGCAATGTTTGCCAACACATCGCGGCAAAGGTTTTCAAAATAAATAACGGACTGAAATTATGAAATGGAACAATGGTGCGCCGTTTTAAAAAAATATATATTTAGATCAAAAACATTTTTTTTTTCACTATTTAACATGGACTGCACCAAATTTAAATAAATGGGAACGATTTAAATAAATCGACACTAAATAAATGCTCTCGATTTAAAGTATATCCTTACGATTTGTTATGGGGGTGTTGCGGGTGTCCAACCAAAGTTGACGTTTCAAAATGTCTCGTAAGGGTCCCATGCCTAGTTAGGAAATTCCTCACGGGTGTATGTCTCACGCCCAGTGTTTTACGTGTGCTCATGGAGATGTCGACCACTGTCATTTCTGCATTACTCCCATTTTCATGGAGATGTTGACGATGTCATTTCTGCATTACTCCCATTTTATGGAGATGTCGACCGCTGTCATTTATGCATTATTCTCATTTTATGGCGATGTCGACCGCTGTCATTTCTGCATTACTCCCATTATCATGGCGATGTCGACCGCTGTCATTTCTGCATTACTCCTATTTTCATGGAGGTGTCGACCGCTGTCAATTCTGCATTACTCTCATTTTCATGGAGATGTCGACCGCTGTCATTTCTGTATTACTCCCATTCTAAGGAGATGTCGACCGCTGTCATTTCTGCATTACTCCCATTATCATGGAGATGTCGACCGCTGTCATTTCTGCATTACTCTCATTTTCATGGAGATGTCGACTGCTGTCATTTCTGCATTACTCCCATTTTATGGAGATGTTGACCGCTGTCATTCCTGCATTACTCTCATTTTCAGGGAAATGTCGAGCGCTGCCATTCCTGCATTACTCCCATTATCATGGAGATGTCGACCGCTGTCATTTCTGCATTACTCCCATTTTCATGGAGATGTCGAGTGGTGTCATTTTTGCATTAATTCCCATTTTATGGAGATGTCGACCGCTGTCATTTCTGCATTACTCTCATTTTCATGGAGATGTCGTGCGCTGCCATTTCTGCATTACTCTCATTTTCATGGAGACGTCGAGCACTGTCATTTCTGCATCACTCCCATTTTTATGGAGATGTCGAGCGCTGTCATTGCGCATTACTCTCACTTTTACAGAGATGTCGACTGTTGTTATTCCTGCATTACAGTCATTTTATAGAGATGTCGAGCTCTGTCATTTCTAAATTACTCTCATTTTTATGGAGATGTCGAGCACTGTCATTTCTGCATTACTCTCATTTTCAAGGAGATGTCGAGCGATGTCATTTCTGCATTACTCCCATTATCATGGAGATGTCGAGCGGTCATTTCTGCATTACTCCCATTATCATGGAGATGTCGAGCGCTGTCATTTTCATGGAGATGTCGAGAGCTGTCATTTCTGCATTACTCTCATTTTCACGGAGATGTCGAGTGCTGTCATTTCTGCATTACTCCCATTATCATGATGATGTCGAGCGCTGTCATTTCTGCATCACTCCCATTTTTATGGAGATGTCAAGCGCTGTCATTGCGCATTACGGTCACTTTTACAGAGATGTCGAGCACTGTTATTCCTGCATTACTGTCCTTTTCATAGAGATGTCGACCGCAGTCATTTCTGCATTACTCTCATTTTTATGGAGATGTCGAGCGATGTCATTTCTGCATTACTCCCATTTTCATGGAAATGTCGAACATCATTCTAACTGTAGCAGTCCAATAGGCACTTGGTGCCTGGATATCTTAGAATCAGCACCAGACCCTTAGGACAGACCCACAAACATAAATATAAACATTTACCAATGGAGGTCAGGTTATGGGTCTGATGATGGTCTGGGGCTGATTCCGAAAGTTCCAGGCGACTGTTACCTAACCAGATGAAAAATGCAAAACTTGCTATTTTCCGACATATAAAAATAAAAATAAAACAGTTATATACTTACAATATACAGGTGTGGAACAATTCCCCTTCAGAATATTCACTCAAATAAACTCATTCAAATTCATTGTTTTAAATTGTTACAATTTCATTGAAAAATAGTACACTGTTGACAACACACCATTGCCTATATAGACACATGATAACTGGTTATTTATGCAAAAATACGACAATTTCTTGAACACATGTGTTTCTAATAGAATAATCTCTGCAGGATACTGCATGATACTGCTTCAGATCAAAGGAAATTGCACACTACCTGGTAATAATAATTAACTGACCCAGTCAGCAAGATTATCCAGCTTAATTTCCCCCCAAATCTATCATAAATTGTGTTTCTACATGACTGTACACTTATATTATTCTGATATTAAGAATTCATTATCTTTGTCATTTTTTGACTTTTAAATATATGTTATTTAAAGTATGACTGTGCTTAAATTTCAAAGTAGAATTTATATTTGTTAAATTTGTAGATAGTTCCTATATAATACTTCACAATGAATTAAACAATTGAATTGACTTGTCATCATGGTCATGTTAATGCAGAGTAATATTGATATCATTTTGCACTTTGGACACAATTTTAATTGTTCTGGTTTTAAATGTTGGAGTTATCATGATGTTTGGAATTTAAAAATGTTCTTGCAACACAATAATACATATTTTGGCTTTTTCTGAAAAAATAATTGAATTGAATTGAATGTTGTGGCTCATCAACACAGTATAGGTTATTTAGAACCGCCACAGAGAGAGGGGAACGATACGTAGGAATCCGGGAACCGTGCCCTACTGGCTTATATCGAATAGATTCCTATGGTTCTTTAACGTGCTCGGAGGATAGACCGATACACGGGACCGTTTACGTCCCCATCCGATGGACGAGGCTAAGCTAGGGAGAGTGTCTTTCCCAAGAACACACCGACGAAACTCAGTGGCACCATGGAGGAATGAACCCGGGGCCTCCGGTTACAAATCCGCCGTGCTACCGACTGAAAAAATAAGGTTCCACTAAATGTTTTATACATGTACTTAGCAAAATAACTTGTTAAGTGGTCCTTTGACATAAAATCCACATTTTACTTGAGTACATTTTACTTGAGTTATAAGTAACATAGAAGAAATAACAAAAATCTGTATAAAGTTTAAGCTTTGTGATGAAGTTTTGGCGAACGGAGATAAAGCAGATCAGAATGGAAATGTTTGTCGTGATCTTATGGCGAATAAAGAAACGGCAAATCTGAATTGAAAAGTTTGTGGCGATGTTACGGCGTGCAATAAAAAAAAATCGGAATGGTAAAGTTTGTCGCAATGTTGTGGCAAACAAAAAAACTGCAAGTAAGTTTGTGGTGATGTTATGGCGAACGTTCCAAATAAATAAATGATTCTGGCGAATGTATAACTTTTTAGCGAGTTTGCGGCAAATTCGTCAAAGATTACCATGGTGTTTGCGGGAACATCACCGTTAGTGGCAAACATTGGCGAACAATTAAGAATTTTTCTGGCGAACAAAATTGTTCGCTGCAACCTTGCAGCAACCTTGCTGCAAACCTTCTCATTTGGTAAGGGAAGTTTACGATTTTTATATTACATATTGCTGTGTATGGTTGGAGTGGTTCATACAGTAAACTCGTAGTTCTTGTGCTGGCTGTAGACCCCACCTCCCCACCAGGGGGATTTTGTAGGGTATGATTTTCTGAAAGAACATACATTAAGCTTCCAAATGAGACATGTGTGTCATCTGAGCGTTGGGGCTTTAGTGAGTTTTGGGGGGAAACGTTGCGTTTTTAGACGAAAATCGCCGAAATCTGGAATTATGTTTTTGGAAAAAGAATGGAATATATTAGAACCAATTTGAAAGGATGGAATCTTTTTCGTAACGCATCTCTACGTGTCCCATCATATAATGTATGGATCCGATACTTAAATATTGAGATTTTGGGTAAAAATGTTAAAAAAATGAATAAAATCGCTTATTTCTGTAATACATTGGGGGTATTTAACTAAACATTAAAAATATATCTAATACAATAGAAAAAAGAAATATTGTAACCCGTTTGGGAAAAGTAAGGTCCAGTGATTAAAAAGAAAAAAGTTCCAAACCGCATGATGTTTGGAAATGCCTTAATTTTGGGGCGAAAAATGTATATTTTTGTCAATAATCGCCGGAATATGGATTTATTTTTTAAAATTAGTTTGAACGTAAACTTATCAAATTGAAACATAAAATGTTGCACAGCATACATATTCAAGTTTCTCTTCCTGGCATCATATAATATGAAAAAAGGCACTGCCTAAATGGGGATGTATCCAGCCTGAGTAATTAACTTAAGGATGTTGGCTTGGCAAGTTTTGACATTTTCAAGTTTAAGAATTTTATTTTTTAAATCATAGTTATATTTGACAACAGAATTGTTTCAAGTTTTACATTCTAATAGATATGGATATAATGTAGGTTTTAAGATGGTAACATATCAAATTTTAAGAATTTGTTTTAAGCATTCATATTTTTTGCGTCATTTGTGATCATTTATGTTGTCAACAAAATAAATATGTGTATTCTCACTGTAGTCTTACAGTAGCAGATACCGTTGTAAGCGATTCACTTCTAAGGTACTTCTTGACAGTGCTTTTTCAAACTGTTTTTTTTTATTTCCGGTTGTTATAAAAAACTTGGAGAAAATTTAGTGGGGTGTCGTAACCAATGTTTGTTTAAACGACTTTTAAACGCATTGAGCGAAGGCGCCTCAATTACCTCACTGGGAAGTTTATTCCATCATTCAACATTCAAAATAGAAATAAACATAATTAATTAGTGATGTACCGATTAATCGATTGTTTTAAACCCGTCATCGGTTTGTTAGGCATCCGATTATGATAGTCGATTATGAAAGCCTATAATCGATCATCGGTTAAATGTAAACGTGCACTTTAATTTACATTCAAAATAGAAATAAACATAATTATCCAGGATACAACTCTTGTAAAAATGAGCATGATACACAAATAAACACATTTATATCAGTTAAAATAAAATACAGACTTTCATGGCATCAACACTCAGATTAACATACACATGCTATACTTCGTATACGGGTAAGTATTATCGAGGTAATTTAAAAAGATCCATATTTGATTTCATGCAAAAATATTTTTAAAGCATAGTTCTGCATCTTGATCGCGGGAAGTAGGTAACTAGTAGATTTAAACATTCTAAAAGATAAGCACACATATAAAATGTATGCATGCTAAACCGTTCATGACTCAAGCCCGTGGTCCAAAGCACAAACTTATAATGTGACATAATAGATAGAAGTTCATGTAACTTCAAACTAAGTATCCATTGTTACACGCAGAGACGATATTAATTATGTCATACGCGTTAAACTGAACTATTACATAATATCAATTTGAGTAAGCATATTATTTTGTTTCAGAAACTGTAGGCAAAGTCGTCTTTCAATAAACATGGATACAGGACAGTTGACGTTCCAGTGCACGATGTGCAGCAAAGGATTTACCAAGTCAGGCAGTCTTAACAATCATAAACGCATACATACAGGTGAGAAACCATACAAGTGTAACGTGTGCAGTAATGGATTTACCCAGTCAGGCAATCTTAACAGTCATATTCGCATACATACAGGTGAGAAACCATACAAGTGTAACGTGTGCAGTAAAGGATTTACCCAGTCAGACAATCTTAACAGGCATATGCTTATACATACAAGTGAACAACCGTATAACTGTAGCGAGTGCAGTAAAGGATTTACCTTGTCAGGCGATCTCAACAGGCATATGCGCATACATACAGGTGAGAGACCATATAAGTGCAGCTTATGCAGTAAAGGATTCACCCACTCAGGCAATCTTAACAGGCATATGCGCATACATACAAGTCAGACACCTTATAAGTGTAGCGTGTGCAGTAAAGGATTCACCCAGTCAAGCGATCTTACCAGTCACATGCTTATACATACAGGTGAAAAACCTTATAAGTGTAGTGTGTGCAGTAAAGGATTCACCCACTCAGGCAATCTTAACAGGCATATGCTTATACATACAGGTGAACAACCGTATAACTGTAGCGTGTGCAGTAAAGGATTTACCTTGTCAGGCGATCTTAACAGGCATATGCGCATACATACAGGTGAGAGACCATATAATTGCAGCTTATGCAGTAAAGGATTCACCCACTCAGGCAATCTTAACAGGCATATGCGCATACATACAAGTCAGACACCTTATAAGTGTAGCGTGTGCAGTAAAGGATTCACCCAGTCAAGCGATCTTAACAGTCACAGGCTTATACATACAGGTGAAAAACCGTATAAGTGAAGCGTGTGCAGTAAACGATTCAACCACTCAGGCAATCATAACAGGCATATGCGCATACATACAGGTCAGACACCTTATAAGTGTAACGTATGCAGTAAAGGATTCACCCAGTCAGGCAATCTTAACAGTCACATGCGCATACATACAGGTGAGAAACCATATAACTAGGGTGTGCAGTAAAGGATATACCATGTCTGGACATCGTAACATTCATATGCGCATACATTCAGGTGAGACACCATATAAGTGCAGCTTATGCAGTAAAGGATTTACCAGGTCAGATAAGCTTAAAAGTCCTCTTCGCGTACATACTGGCGAGACACCATATAAGTGTAGCGTGTGCAGTAAACGATTTACCATATCTAGCAAGATTTACAAACACATATGTATGCATATATACGAGACACCAGACACTTGAAGCTAGCGCACTGCAGAATTTAGTCATTCGCGGCATATTTAAAGACATGTGTGCATCCGTGCATCTGAACCACCACTTAGGTCAAGTGTATCATATGGACCATATGGACAGCCATGACGTATCTAAGTACTATACATATATTAAAGACATGTGTGTATGACAAAGTATTTAACATACTGATCTTTAAAATATCCGTGAAGACTTATGAAGGAGAGGTAACATGTAAGAGTAGTCTGTGCATAAAAGTATTTGTCCAGTTAACTGAAGTAACCTTTACAACAACATATATAACTCCCGTCGAGTAGACGTACAATGTCCACTGTTCATACATACATGACAAACAATTTGACTGAACTGTCATCCCGATACATGAAACATACCCTGTGTGGGAACCAGCCATACTCTTTGTATATACAACCCGATACAAATGATAGTATAGTCACTTGTTGGACTAGGTTGGTACGTGAGATTTTGGAAACTGTAATATACTCAAAGTGAAATCCCGGCTGGTTCAGAAACTCCAATTCTGATGACTGATATACACTGTGTTGGAAACATACTATGTCTTTAGTTTAAATCCGGATTTATATATCTTACTTGGAGAGGATCAATACTGATGTGGCAGTTTATATGCCGATAATTTAAAAGTAACATGCTTGACGTATGTTATGCAGCCAGTCTCTTGAGCTTCCATCAGGAATGAATGACACGTACTCGGTGTGGATTACCTGTTTGATTATTCAGTATGTTAACCAGCCAGTTTCGTGACCTTCCATCTGGAATGAATGACACGTTCTCGGTGTGGAATACCTGTTTGATTATTCAGTATGTTATGCAGCCAGTCTCGTGACCTTCCATCTGGAATGAATGACGCGTACTCGGTTTGGAATTCCTGTTTGATTATTCAGTATGTTATGTATGGTAATGCAAGCTAACAAGTGACGAAACACAGATATACAACAGTATTTAACATTAATAATATTGTAAATAACTTCATATTCCAAACGAGTGTTAGTTTAATTACTTCTTTAGACACATTTATCGAATAACTTGCGACGTCGGAGTGTTATAAAGCCATGATATATTTATCTTAATACACTAGTGTAATACATATTTATGCAAATGAATTTTGGTCTTTTCCGTTTAGCACGGTGTGGGCCAGAATTGCCTCGACGGTTTCCGTAACCATCACAAATACCAAATTACGACAATCGACATGTAGTTCCGTTGTACGGTGCCTTACAGAGAAGACAGAGTCAGCATATGACGTCATCGACGTCATCATACAAACATACGACGTTATCATACGACAATTGTATATAGGCAACTACAAAACAAAATGCTCCTTGAGGCGTTTTTTGGAGTTCATTTATACTGTAAAGTGTTATGAATATGTTTCCAGTTCATGTTTTCTGTTTTTTTCTTCCGATTTTAGGTACTGCTTAATAATTATTTGTTTGTACTTTTGAATTGTTATTTTGTAATAAATTGTTTTGTATTTTTTATACGCCCGTTTAAATATGGGACGTATTATGGTATGGCGTTGTCTGCCTGTCTGTCCGTCCGTCCGCCCGCCAACCCGCGGTTCATAGGTTAATCACCATTGTTGAAAGCAGGAACCCTATTGCTTTTGGTGTCAAACGTCAAGGTTACTGACCTTTTATGAATTCCACATGGTAACTTCAAAACCGTAAAATCTACACTCATAAACTTCATAGGTTCATCGGCCTTGTTGAAAGCAGGCACCCAATTTATTTTGGGCTCAGTAGCTCAGCGGTCAAGATCATACTGACCTTATATTGAAATATGCATTCCACACATTAAATTCAAAACCGTAACACCTGCTCAAAAAACTGCATAGGTACATTGCATTAGTTGAGAGGAGGTACCCTATTGTTTTTGGGGTCAGTAGGTCAAATGTCAAGGTCACCGAGACCTTATATGGAATCATGCATTCCGCACAATAAATTCAAAATCCTAACTCCTGCCCTCATAAAACTTCATAGGTACATTGCCCTATGTGAAAGAAGGAATCCTATTGTTTGTTTGGGCAAGTAGGTCGAAGGTCAAGGTCACCATGACCTTACATGGAAATAGGCATTCCATCTGATAACTTCGAAACCGTAAAACCAACACTTATGAAACAAACCAATACTTCATGAAACTTCATAGGTGCATTGCCTTTGGTGAGAGGAGGAACTCTATTGATTATGGTTCAGTGGGACAAAGGTCAATGTGACCATGACCTTATATGGAAATAGGCATTCTTCGCGATAACTTCGAAACTATAACACCCACACTGAAAAATGTGATAGGTGTATTGACTTTGGTGAGAGGAGGAACCCTATTGATTTTGGGTCATTTGGTCAACGGTCAAGGTCACCGTGACATTATATGGTAATAGGCATTTTCTGGGATAATTTCAAAACCATAACACCTACACTCACGACACTTCATGAGTATATTGCCCTTGGTAAGAGAAAATATTGTATTTCATTGGAGTTAGCAGGTCATTGGTCAAGGTCGCTATGACCTTTGTTGTAATATGAATTCTGCACATGTTGTTATATGCATTCTGCGCGATAAAATCAAAACCATAACACCCCCACTTCGTATGTGCTTTTGGGGTCACTAGGTCAAAAGTCAAGGTCACCAGTTCATATTCAAAGTGATAACTCCAGGAGTATAATATCCACACTAATGAAACTTTGTAGATAAATTGCCTTTGGCAGCGTGTCCTACCAGCCCTAGTACAATGTGAATGACCTGACATATGGTTTTGTATTTTGGTTTCAATGTTCCAAGAATAGGATAGCCCGACATCCGGGGCTAGTCCAGTCTGGATCCGGGCTAGTCTCTCTTTCATAAATGGATGTCCGTCGTGGGGCTAGTCTAAACAAATCTCGGGACAATCAAACTTTTAAAAGTAAAATCCAGCAATGTATTTTATATAATTTTAAAACTAGTATCACACATTAGGAATACATAATGATATATGGTGTTCGTTTGTGTTTACATGTACGACTGTAAACACTGTGCTTAGTCTGTAGATATTTAACAGTTCAACATGTTGTACCATGTGTAAAGTAGTATACTTTGTTCTCAATAACCATCAAATAATATACTTCTGTCAACGTGATTATCTGAAACCGTACCAGTATGCTCCGCTTAAGTCGGAGCTAGTGGGCGTTTGGGGGTGTTGCTTCATACATTACCTCTCATGAACAGACTCAATTGCGGCTTTTGCAATTGTTGACTTTATTTTAGTTTTGGATTATTATTATAGGTCCATATATCATATAATTTAAGGTGCCCACGTGTAATAAAGCCATGACATCTATATCATATGAAAGTTAAGACCGCCAGCATCACTCGGTTGGGAAACATCTCGGTACGCAATAGGGATTGATGAATCGATTTACGTAACTGTTGAAAATACCGGGTAACGGAAATCGACGATGTTGTTCCGTTGTCGCACGGAGAATACCGAAGCACCGTACGGCCCTTATCATACGTAAGGTACAAAGTCATATGATCAAATACTCGGTAATAACTAGATGTAATTAATCACTGAAACAAATGCAGCAAAAGTTACCACGATCATATCAGTACATTAACTGTAACTGTAATGTCAAACACACGTCGTCTGAATCATTTCACCTCCAGTATGTATACGCATGTGTAGTGTGAGATGTGATGATTGCGTAAACACGTTATCACATATTACCTGACAGTTGAATAATTTCTCTCAGGTATTCCGTTGTAAACCTTTCGCTTATCATTGCTGCGGATTCAAATCCCATTGGGACTTAAACTTCTCAGTGTCGATTTTTTACGAATTTATACAGTACTCGTTCTACCTAGGAATCATGGGGTGGTCTGCCTCTACCACAACAACCCCCCACCCCCACCCCACCCCACTTCTACCACCTCACCCCCACCCGTCATATATGACCTTAAACATTAGGAAACTCAGCGAGGTTTGAACTCGGAACGCCTATGATTGCATGCGAAGCGGGCTCTCTACCGATATCGCCATAAAAGCTAGCAGACAGTAGTAGCGCGTTTACAAACGTACTTATTTAGCTATACTACAGTTTATATTGTACTTCATATACGCGCATGTCCATTTAACTCAACACATTACAAAAGTCGACTGTTATATATAGCTTCAAATATATTCAACCAACCAACTAGATATAACGTGTAAACATACTGTACCGTTATTGTGTGAAAACAAAAACAGGTTTTAGTATTTAAAATCTAAACATATGATATGATAATTACATTTATGCGGGTTATTTTACACACCACGTTAGTAACTGCCTCATAGTTTGAGTATGACGATTATGCTGTTACCTGTGCTTTTGACATACATTGATATGTAAATGGATTTTAAATGGATTTGCTTTGAATACTCTTTACCGTTATCTTCACGTACATTATCCGGGACGTGTGTGATATTACCGATTATATACACAATCATGTCTATTATGAATCATCATACTAATGCTACAAAGTGTCTTCCTTCAAATGTATACCAACCTTCCCAAAGCCAGAGATATACATTAACAATGTATACTAACCTTCCTACAGCCAGAGATATACAATAATGTATACCAACCTTCCTACAGCCAGAGATATACAATAATGTATACCAACCTTCCTACAGCCAGAGATATACAATAATGTATACCAACCTTCCTACAATTAATGTATACCAACCTTTCTACAGGCAGAGATATACAATAATGTATACCAACCTTCCTACAATTAATGTATACCAACCTTTCTACAGCCAGAGATATACAATAATGTATACCAACCTTCCTACAGCCAGAGATATACATTAATGTAAACCAACCTTCATACAGCCAGAGATATACATTAATGTATACCAACCTTTATACAGCCATAGAAATACATTAATGTATACCAACCTTTCTACAGCTAGAGATATACATTAATGTATACCAACCTTCATACAGCCAGAGATATACATTAATGTATACCAACCTTCCTACAGCCAGAGATATACAATAATTTATACCAACCTTCCTACAGCCAGAGATATACATTAATGTATACCAACCTTCCTACAGCCAGAGATATACATTAATATATACCAGTCTTCCTACAGCCAGAGATATACATTAATGTATACCAACCTTCCTACAGTCAGAGATATACATTAATATATACCAACCTACCTACAGCCAGGGATATACAGTAGTGTATACCAACCTTCCTCAGCCAGAGATATACATTAATGTATACCAACCTTCTTACAGCCAGAGATATACATTAATGTATACCAACCTCCCTACAGCCAGAGATATATATTAATGTATACCAACCTTTCTACAGCCAGAGATATACATTAATGTATACCAACCTTCATACAGCCAGAGATATACATTAATGTATACCAACCTTCTACAATAATTTATACCAACCTTCCTACAGCCAGAGATATACATTAATGTATACCAACCTTCCTACAGCCAGAGATATACATTAATATATACCTGTCTTCCTACAGCCAGAGATATACATTAATGTATACCAACCTTCCTACAGTCAGAGATATACATTAATGTATACCAACCTTCCTACAGCCAGGGATATACAGTAATGTATACCAACCTTCCTACAGCCAGAGATATACATTAATGTATACCAACCTTCTTACAGCCAGAGATATACATTAATGTATACCAACCTCCCTACAGCCAGAGATATATATTAATGTATACCAACCTTCCTACAGCCAGAGATATACATTAATGTATACCAACCTTCCTACAGCCAGAGATATACATTAATGTGTGCCAACCTTCCTACAGCCAGAGATATACATTAATGTATACTAACCTCCCTACAGCCAGAGATATACATTAATGTATACCAGCCTCCCTACAGCCAGAGATATACATTAATGTATACCAACCTTCATACAGCCAGATATATACATTAATGTACTTTCAACTTAATAACTAAGCTTATAATATAGAGCGAAATACGTGCTACTATATATAGTAAAATACTCTGGGATTTTAACCCTCTGGACCTGAACGCAATTCAAGCCTTTCAGACTCTGAGAGGAATGTAATGGTAAGTTACCAAACTAAAGAAAATAAGAGAAACTAGTTATCTATGTATAAGAACCTTGCTTGACAAACTAGTTATCTATGTATAAGAACCTTGCTTGACAAACTAGTTATCTATGTATAAGAACCTTGCTTGACAAACTAGTTATCTATGTATAAGAACCTTGCTTGACAAACTAGTTATCTATGTTTAAGAACCTTGCTTGACAAACTAGTTATCTGTGTATAAGAACCTTGCTTGACAAACTAGTTATCTGTGTATAAGAACCTTGCTTGACAAACTAGTTATCTATGTATAAGAACCTTGCTTGACAAACTAGTTATCTATGTATAAGAACCTTGCTGGACAAACTAGTTATAAACTAGTTATCTATGTATAAGAACCTTGCTTGACAAACTAGTTATCTGTGTATAAGAACCTTGCTTGACAAACTAGTTATCTATGTATAAGAACCTTGCTTGACAAACTAGTTATCTATGTATAAGAACCTTGCTTGACAAACTAGTTATCTATGTATAAGAACCTTGCTGGACAAACTAGTTATCTATGTATAAGAACCTTGCTGGACAAACTAGTTATCTATGTATAAGAACCTTGCTTGACAAACTAGTTATCTATGTATAAGAACCTTGCTTGACAAACTAGTTATCTATGTATAAAAACCTTGCTTGACAAACTAGTTATCTGTGTATAAGAACCTTGCTGGACAAACTAGTTATCTATGTATAAGAACCTTGCTTGACAAACTAGTTATCTGTGTATAAGAACCTTGCTTGACAAACTAGTTATCTATGTATAAGAACCTTGCTGGACAAACTAGTTATCTATGTATAAGAACCTCGCTTGACAAACTAGTTATCTATGTATAAGAACCTTGCTTGACAAACTAGTTATCTGTGTATAAGAACCTTGCTGGACAAACTAGTTATCTGTGTATAAGAACCTTGCTTGACAAACTAGTTATCTGTGTATAAGAACCTTGCTTGACAAACTAGTTATCTATGTATAAGAACCTTGCTGGACAAACTAGTTATCTTTGTATAAGAACCTTGCTGGACAAACTAGTTATCTATGTATAAGAACCTTGCTTGCCAAACTAGTTATCTATGTATAAGAACCTTGCTTGACAAACTAGTTATCTGTGTATTAGTATTTTGTTTCTTGCAAATTTATTTAAGTTTATACTAATTTACATTAGTATTGCTTTCAAAAATAATTTTACGCGAAACTATTGTAATAAATACTGATAACCACCTACATTGGGCTCGTTGGTCCCAAAGGACCAGTAAAAATAACACTACTGATTCGTAGCACGGGGATACTTTTTACAGCCGCCACACCGCACTAAACGAACGCTAGTGTGAATGTTAATAAATACTGATAGCCACCTATATTGGGCTCGTTGGTCCCAAAGGACCAGTAAAAATAACACTTCTGATTCGTAGCACGGGGAGACTTTTTACAGCCGCCACTGCACTAAACGAACGCCAGTGTCAAATTTGATTCTCATTAAACTTTACAATATTTACATAATAATTATTCCAAATGAAGGTAATAATAACTGCTCTATGTTGCTAATGTGAAATATAAGTTAAATTAAAGATTGAAGAACTTTTAGGACGGTTGAATATATATTGTTTTATATATTTTTTGATAATGATGCTACTAAAAGCTTTAAAATAAAAGCTAGACATATTGCAGAACTTAAGTGGATGAAAAACTTAATGACAATATTTATCAAGAAGGAAATATTTCTAAAGATCCTAATATTGACATTTTTTCTGTATTTTCTATTCGAAAGCGTAAATCTAGGTCTCATGGTCTGAGGCGTAATGGTAACATGAAACGTAAATCGCGTGTAATTATTTCTGTCGCTGATTTACATACTATTTTTAAACAGTCTGGAAAGCACTCTATGCTTTCACGGCTTACCTCTTTGTTCAATTCCTCACTAAAATTTATCGACGAGGAAGCCGACAAAATTTTCATTCGTACATATCCCTTTTATAACACTGCTTCCATAGTTCAAAGCTACACACAAAATGTTCTCCGACCCCATATTGACAAGGAGTCTGATCACGTCAGGCATTTTTTAAAACTGCTATATATTAATAAAGGTATTGATTTCATTGACATGCCTAGTATTTTTCGAGATGCGCATGTAGTTGATTCTATCCCAAAATATTTAAAAAATTCCGAAAGTCCTGTAATTTGTTATAAGTATAAAAAGCCTATTAGAAATATTATTTTCAACTACAACAAAATAGTTTCTGACCTTGATATAGTACATAATACTCCTAAGGAATGTAAATGCAACACATCTAAATTTTGCTATGCTCCACCGGTAATTTTGATATTGTTGATAAACGTATTCGGCATTTGTTTTCGAAAGGTCCTAAATATAGATTACCTTCAACTATTGATTTTAATGCCTGTCGTGCCCAGATCGCCCACTCCATTGAAGAGTTTAGTATTAAATGGTGTCGTAGAGAAGATGCGGACTCAAACTCGCTTTCTACTTGGAAGAAGTCAATCCTTAAAAGTATAGATACACGTATTAACTTTTATAATGCTTACCCCTCTTTACTTCCTCCGAGACCTAGGTTTTCCTTTCGTAATTTAAAATTGAGAATTCAGGAATTTCATAATAAATTTGTTTTAGGTCTTGCAGATAAAGCAGCTTATAATGTAATTATTGTTTGACGCCTACATTACGTCAATGTTTTATCTCTGGAACTCGGCAGCACCAATTCGTATACTCCAGTTAATTCTACTGAGGATGATGTTGTTTCCGCACATATCTCTCAGTGCACTACTTTCAAGGCTGGTGTAAACGAATTGTTGGTATCCCTATGGGTGGTTGACTGTCCTCCTTGAATGCTACTTTCCCTGTCCGATCTTTTTATATTTCTTTTATTGCATACCATTCTTAGGACATTAAAGGTTAGTTGTATTAAAAACGAGTTAATGAAAGTATGTGAGGTTGGTTTGTATTCATTTAGCCTCCACTTGGCATCATATAATTAGGAATATCAGTGGTTCCACAGAAGAATTAATAATTATTGTCAAGTCCCTCTTTTCCAAGCTGATATGAAGTTAATGAACTGTTGTATTTTGTGTTATCTGGTAAAAAAATATATTGTGAAAAGTCATTTTAAACATTGCCGAAACATCATGTGCACGAAACATCACATGCACATATGTTTTTCAGTGTAAAGTATTGATAGGATGAACAAAGGTCATGAAACAGATTAATATTTTAAACTTTTAGTGCGGTTTATTTACAGATTTTCATTTGTGCATTCCAGGGGTAAATATCTATTTTTCAGGGTCTAGTTAGGTAAAATGAATGATGTTTTGAAATGTTTCCCAACTCAAAGTATTTCTATCTGTAAAGTGGACACATTGTTTTATAATTTAACGCTTATAATGTTAAAATATTAAGCAAGTTTTACACATCACTCTCTCAAAAGTTGTTGGGTTCGAATTTGCGGTGATTGAGGAGAAATTTTAGTTGTTTCTCACTGGCCTAGAATCAGTCGCATGTGCTTAAATAGTTTTGACCATTCTGATGGGAAATATGCCAACAGTGCAATAGTATATTCCCTAACAATGCAATAGTACATTTAGCGTGCAATAGTTCATCTGTGTCATTGACATTTTGCGGCATTTCAGGTGGTACAAAAACGACATACCAGGATGAATAAGCACAACAGCTTAATGATAAAGTGTAGTTACCTCCCTTAGTAATATATAACGGGTGATACTATTCCCCGGTCGATTTCCCGGTTACTTCTCGGTTAAAACCCGGTTGAAAGGGGATGGCAAATGTGATGAGTGTGTTGATGTTTCCGATGTTTTAATAATCTATATCACTCCCTAAGAACTCCGTTACAACGTAAAGCATGTCTCAACGAAGTCATGATACAAAATCTGTTACAATATCTGTACGTTCATGTTACAGTTTCTGTCCATGTGGTCTGCCCATGTGTTATGAAAATACTAAATTTTTATCAGTTTCGTGAGGATTAAATAATAATTTGAGGTAATATGTTTTGATTTTATTATCTTATTCTAAAAATGTCATGAACATATTCCTTAAGACTGTCTAAGACATTAGAAGTAGGGTTGAAAGTGAAACCGAAAGTAGAAATGTGTAACCGTTAAATTTTTGCCAGTAAATTTCGATTTACAAGAGAAGAATATTGGATGTTTAAACTTGCTACTGCTAGGTATTAGTTAGGCATCTTGTATATTTTAAAGAGAACGATTTATCTATCACTTCATCAAGATATTATATTAATATACACCTTTTATGAATTATTTTACAAACATTACACGTAATGTTACAGTATCATAACAGAAAAAGAATAAATGTTACAGTATATCCCTTACAGCGTTACAGTGTATCAACGACGGATCTAATGGAGTTCTCGTTCCAGGAAGAAGAGAGTATTGACGTGGGTGCCATGGATTTGAGTGCTCGTCATCATCTGTCACCGAGTCTATCTCATTAATCTCACCTGAAAACTCCTGTCTCACACTCGTTGTAACACTTGCTTTGTCACTCAATTCCAAAAGAATAATAGTATCTCCGCCAAGAGTCTTGCTTTTTTCAATGATTTCCATGTCTTCATCTAAAACGAAATTATCGGCAATTGCTTATGTATTTGAACATGATCAAACAGCTGTGTGTGAACTGATTTTGTAGGTATATTAACTTTAAGAATCTTATTGTACTTTTATTGGAAATGTTTGTTGGTATTAATATTTATTTTCACTTGTCCTGGATCGAACAGTACATCTTTTCCGATTACTTTAAAAGACTGCATTTGTATTTCATTCGGTTGTCCTCAGAAAAAATACTAGAAATGTCACCTTTTCGTCACTGTGCTCTTCTATACAGTGGGGTATCGATCCTTCCGAATTATGAATCCAGGAGCTGCAATAGCTGCATTTAATGTTCTGCTCCTGGAAATATAAATCGTTCGGAGATTATGTAATTTTCGTTACGAGACTGTAACATAATGCTTAAGAGACTGTAACATTTTGCCTGACATTCCGTCGATGATAGTTTGTAACGTTTAAAGGTTATTTCATTGGGAGTTTGTAACACCCTCGTGACGATACTGTAACATCGTAAAACATAAAACAACTACTTTTTGTTTATATCTGAAGATTAATATTCATTCTGTGAGACTTAATATATATTCTATGTTACACAACAGTAAATCCCTACCACTACAGCTCAGAAAAAATATCGTTTAATGATTATTATGAAACGATTTAGAGCATGCTGTAATTTCCAATATACTCTCTTTGAAAACATGTAACAAGCTAAACAATGCAACAATTGCAATATCTGGTCCAAAGGTAATAAATAATGTAAGTAAACTTAACATTTTAGACCTCTGATCTATGGCAAAAACTACAAAAATGTCATGTTTTCACAACACATGGAGAGATACTGTAAAACGAACGTACAGATATTGTAACAGATGTCATTATGATTTTGTTTCATGACTTCTACGTTGTAACAGAGTTCTTAGGGAGTGTATATGCCTTGTTCATGTATTCATTTTTTCATAATCACTAAAACAAATGTTGGGAAAAAAGTAGTTTCATCAACTCTTGAATATTGGCATTTTTTCTTAATAATTTGACTGTTTTCGGTAATTTCCGGTTCAGTTACACAACTATTTAAAGGCTATCAATGCATTAATAATTGAGAAGTTGTTGTTTTATTTCATATAGTATGGTATGTTTAAAACATTACAATAATAAAGAAGAAAATAAATTGCAAAATAAACGTTTTATTGCTTCATTCCAACACCCATATTTCGTGTAAAAACACCGTAGAAATTACAGGTGAAGCGTTTTATCTGCACGTCATCAGTAACAGTATGCTATAGATAGATAGTTAAGAAAAGGAGATACAAAGTTAAGGTATGATCAATAATGTGTTTTATGTCCAGTTTCCAGACAGTCAAATAATGAGGAACGTATTACAGAATGAGATGCATTATAAATATTTCGGAAATTAAAGGACAGTGGAGACAAAACTCTACTACATTCGCAGTCGTGCAACAACCGAAATCATATACATTTTTGGATCCAGTTCTCGCGAAAATATGATAGACCCAAGCAGTCAAAATCTGGTTGGGGCTTGTCCCTTTTTGTCCATTAAATGTTATAACTATGAACCTGTATACATGATTGAGCCCGAATAAAACTGAACTAAAACTGATATGAAGTTTGTAGTAGTACATGTAATTGTATTAGTGATTAAATTGCTGTAGATTTATATTTTAAGAGCATGTTTTCAAAATGGCTCCTGGGAATTTGATTATATGCGTTATTTTCATCAATATGTCGAAGATGACGTTCAGTGTGACTAAGCCCTCTGATTATGAATTTATTCCAGCACCCGTTTCGAAATTAGCTGCCATTTTAGAAAAAGATATCACATTTGAAGAGATCACTCTAAAATCTAAGAAATTGTCATCTAAAAATAATAATTCTACAAAAAAAAAAAACGGACATGTATGATAACGATAATGTAAATCAGACATTTTGTTGGACTTGTTTCTTCAACACCAAATAAATCATCCAAAATAATTAATGTCACAACGCGCAAAAGTAAACTTAATTCTAAACATGAAATTACAAATGTTGATTGATTAAATGATAAGCATATGGCTTCCGTTAATTTAATATAATTTTGAAAAAAAAAATAATCTTGATTTAAATGGCCTGTAAGATATAACTAATACTCCGTTCTGTTTTGATGATCAAAACAAATGGAACATTCAGAATGTATTATTTAAACGACACGCAGCACCAGCTTGCCAACTTCATTTTAATTGACCAAAGCATAGGATTATGAGTTTTAAATCAATTTCAGACAGATACACATTTAGAAGATTTCAGTTTATTCACGATTGCGAATGTAGTAGAGTTGTGTCACTCTCCATTTCCTTTAATTTTTGAAATATTTATAATGTATCAACATTCTGCAATGCGTCCTCATCAATTAACTGTCTGGAAACTGGAAATATAACACATTATTGATCATATCTTAACTCTGTATCTCGTTTTCTTAACTATCTATCTATAGCATACTGTTTCTGATGACGTGCAAAAATTTCTACGGCTTTTTTACACGAAATATGGGTGTTGGAAATGAAGCAATAAAATACTTTATGAAATAAAACAATACATTCTCAATTATTAATGCATTTTTAGCCGTTAAATATCTGTGTAACTGAACTGGGAATTGCCGAAAACTGTCAAATTATTGAGAACAAGTGCCAATATTCAAGACTTAATTAAACTACTTTTTCCTTTTTTCCCATAATTTTTTTAATGATTATGAAAAAATGAATTCATGAATAAGGCATATAGATCGTTAATTTTTTTTAATGATTATGAAAAAATGAATTCATAAATAAGGCATATAGATCGTTAAAACATTCAGAAACATCAACACACCCATAACATTTGCCATCCCTTTGCCATAACAGAGTGTAGTTACCTCCCTTAGTATACATTTCGCCATTTACACATTGATCTTGCCGACCTGCTGCTGTTTGTTATCTGCTTTTCAATCAGAAACATTTGGTAATAGATGGAACTTTTGGAGAATTTAAATTTGAATATTGATCGTTTCAAAACTATTAACGCATACAATCAACGACAAGGTATGAACTTTTTGTTGATTGTTCAGTCTAATAATATTGTATTGCAGATATGTTACAACAAATGACTGTCAAATGCATCACTTCGCTCAGTCTCATTTATTTGACGTCTGGGGGTGATTTTTTTTACATAGGGAAGTTTACAGGTGCATCCCGTCGCAAGACGGCTCATATCAAAATTCGGACCTCGCCGTTTAAATAATTCAGTGATTTTGTTATCTGCGAGTCCTGCTTCTAGGACTCATAATATTTGCTTGAAACATATGCGAATCCACAGAACGCATAGAAATCGGACAAGATTTCTTCTGAAACAGATAAGGTCCCCATTGGTTATTAAAATTATGATAATATCAATATTAAAGGCCACCCAAGTTGAGGAAAGATTTAAGTACTGTCAAAAAAACAACTCAAAAAATGTGAATCACAATGGGACTCAACGATTTTCCAAAGGACTCATATCTCCTGAAAGCAATGAGTCCCAGGACTCATAATAACACAACTGTAAACAAATCACTGAGTGTATTTGATGCATTAATCTTCGCTGATCTTCAATATTTTATAAATGACTGTATTCATGGTGTGTTTTGTTCCGAAAAACATCGTGCGAAAATTGTTCGAGTTTTATTTTTTGAAAAAAATGGTATGAGCTGACAATACCCCTCCACCCACTACCCCACTCATTTTTATTGCATTATTGGCATTTTTATTTTTTGTGATTTCTGGGGACAATGTGTGGGCACGTGCCTCCAGGGCCTATAGGCAGCTACGCCATTGAAATGCATTCATGTGCATTTTGTCATTTGTGTCATGTTTATTGAAGATCTTCATCGTCATCCCCGCATTGTTTCATATGCTACTTGAGTGGTGGCAGAAACAATGGCATTGGCTCCATCAACAAATAAAATGTTTACAACAGAATGTGCAGCAGCTCTGCGGTTTTGTAAGGTTCTAGACCTAATCATCAGATTTTTATCTCGATTTAAATGGAGAGGGTAGCCTGGAACGTTCATTCCTGTTGAGGGCTATATAACGTTTTTGTGTCAATGCATCGTTTAATTCAATTCAACTAAACTCGTTAAAATGCAGTTAGTACTATTAGTTTACCGGTATGTTCATAATGGATATAATGTGTCAGTACTTCCGGGTCGTAGGGTGCTGAAATAGTTCCTTGAAAGAATCCAAAGTTTCTAGTTTGCATGTGTTTTTCCCAAGATTAGTTTCTATTTCATTGTTAAATCTAACCTGAGGTTAAAGTAGTATGTGTGTTGTCATGAATAGTAAGTATTTTACTTTGTTTGTCAGGATTATTTCTTTGGAGAGTATGAGCACAGAGGTTAGGTAGAGATGTGGTTTTGACAGATGTTTATTTCAAAATACGCATAGTGTGAATGAATGACGCGAAATGTTGAAAAACTGAATCGGTGTTTTATTCCAGATATGGGACCGTTTGCTAGACAAATATGTTTAATACATAGAATAAAAGTGTATTTAAGCGAAAGAATGTTGTGGAACTTGTGACTGATCTCCAAATATAGACGATATTGCATTGTGTTCAATGGGCTGATTGTCACCGGTCTGACACCTAGATGGACAATATTAATGGCCAAATCCGGTTGATTTTTCCTGTGAAAGCTTGCAGCTGAGTCAGAAAAAAAAGCTGATGTTAAATGTTTGAATTTTACAAAGAACATGGTTTTTTTGCAATTGTAATAGAATGTGTGTGTTTTAGGGTGGAATTTGGGGGTCCTAGTGATTTGGAGTGGCCCTAAAACACTTTAAGTAGGCTCTCAAGTTCCTTTAAGTGGATTAGTTGCAAAAGGTAATAGATCTGTCACAGTTCCTACAATAAATGGCAATTTTATTATTTTAAGGTACCATATGAGGCTAAAATCTGAAAATGTATCGGTACTGACATTTTGACATGACGCGACTCTAGGAGGAGTCTTACTTTGTATCGAAAGCCTGAGAACCTGTAAATTTTATACGCGATGATGGGTTTTACAATCTGAATCTGAAATATACAGAAATTTGTGGAATTCAGCATTTATTTTAGTTTTTTGCTAAACATGGTGTAAATCCCACCCATTTTTCTTCATTAATTCAGATGAAGTCACTATGTAATGGCATACAATTGTAATTTAACACATTAATTTGGTATTTCGTTAGAGATAATGGTATACTCCACTGAAATATATACTATTCTGGTGTGTGATTCAGTTTGTCTCGCCGTTGCCCAAGACTTGAATGCATTACGTGCCTTTAAAACTGCTACAGGCATATGTGGTAGGATTAGCTTTTGAGTCGTAACTACAATTTTGTCTCTTTTTTTTTCTGGCATTTTATAGCCAAACTGTATATTTTATTGGACAGTGTGCATGTAAATGTGCAGCCTTATTGTCTGTTTTGTGCCTCAAAATTGAATTTAACAGAATGTCTGTTTCTCCATGGAAAACGAAGAAATTTCATGCATGAGTGATTTTGATATCTGCACCTCACATTATGTGTATATTTCAGTGTGGTATATAGAAGGCAATGTTTGAAAACTTTACTTGATGGAAATATACAAAACGGTTAATTTATTTTGGCCTTTTTTCTAGTTTTGTATACATAACGCATCTTAAAATCATTGATTTCTATTAGCCGATTGGTTCTTGCATGCAGTAATTGTACCGAAAAGATAATAGGTCCTTGCAAAAGCATATGATTTTCCATTCGGTAAAACTTATTGGTCAGTGAGATGTATTCGATAACTATTTTTGACAAATGTCACGACTCATTTAGGTGTCAGACCAGTCAGGAAGTACTTCCGGGTCGTAGGGTGCTGAACAAGTTCCTTGAAAGAATCCAAAGTTTCTAGTTTGCATATGTTTTTCCCAAGATTAGTTTCTATTTCATTGTTAAATCTAACCTGAGGTTTAAGTAGTATGTGTGTTGTCATGAATAGTAAGTATTTTACTGTGTTTGTCAGGGGGCGTCCGTGGCCGAGTGGTTAGAGTCTCTGACTTGCAATCACTTGCCCCTCACCGCTGTAGTTTCGATCCCTCAGGGGCCTAGGAATCTTTATGTGAGGAAGCTATCCAGCTGGCTTGCGGAACGTCGGTGGTTCTACCCAGGTGCCCGCCCGTGCACGAAAATTGCCCGGAGGGGCACCTGGGGTCTTCCTCCACCAGTGGAAGCTGGAAAGTCGCCATATGACCTTAGCTGTTGGTGCGACTATAAAATCCAATTCAATTCGATTCAGGATTATTTCTTTGGAGAGTATGAGCACAGAGGTTATGTAAGATGTGGTTTTGACAGATGTTTATTTCAAAATAACAATAATCACTAATATTGACAGTGTAGAAAATGCCGGAATCGGAAATAGCTTCAAATTTCAAGGGCAAAATAAATGACGCTTTCTGATTGGCTGAACGAAAACGACAATCATTGTTCAACCAATCAGAAAGCGTCATTTATTTTGCCCTTGAAATTTGAAGCCATTTCCGATTCCGGCATTTTCTACACTGTCAACATTAGTGATTCTTGTTTTTCATCTATTTTTTCGGTTTGTGGTTTGTGTACGAGATATCATGAGGAGACATATACTCAGATAGCATCATTAGTGTATCCGCTACACGTATGAATAGTTATGGCTCCCCCACACAAAGTGTGGTAGGGGAGCCATATTGATTTTGTGCTTTCTGTCTGTCCGTAGATCTGTAGGTCTGTGTCACAAACGATGTCCGATCAGTAACTAGAGAATGGTTGGACATAGGGTCCTAAAACTTGGAAGTGGTTGGTCAGGACAAGTAGATGACCCCTATTGATTTTGGGGTTACTAGGTCAAAGGTCAAGGTTGCGGTGACATTGACTATCAAAACGATGTCCGATCAATAACTAGAGAATGGTTGGACCTAGGGTCCTCAAATTTGGAAGGATGGTTGGTCATGACAAGTAGATGACCCCTATTGATTTTGGGGTCACTAGGTCAAAGGTCAAGGTTGCGGTGACATTGACTATCAAAACGATGTCCGATCAATAACTAGAGAATGGTTGGACCTAGGGTCCTCAAACTTGGAAGGATGGTTGGTCAGCACCAGTAGATGACCCATATTGATTTATTTTTTGTTTAAAACATTTTTTATTTATTGATTTATTTATTGATTTTTTTGATTTTTTTTTTAATTGATTTTTTTTAAATTTTTGCATAAAAAGTTTTAGGGTCGGCCCCTTAAAAATAGGGTCGGTCTGGTTACCTGAACCACACATATTTTTTATGTGGCCTTACTGATAGTAGATACAGTCATAGGGATATTGAATATCAAAACGATCTCAGATCAATAGAGAACGATTGGACCTTATGCCTGTTCGGGCGAGTGGGGGAGCCATACGTGTTTGTCCCATGGACAATAACAATTTATAGTTTCAAGTGCGTGTACTATCGACACGGAGTGAAAAACGGGTAAAATAGTAAACGTTGGCTGTAGTCCACAGACGTGGTAAAATCTTGCCATTGACTTAGACAGCCGTTCGCACCCTTGTCCATATATTATATAAAGGATTTTTTCTTTTAGATCATGCACTCTGGATTCCCTGTGGTTTGTTACACGTTCTTCAATCGATTGATGGCACTTTGGAGGATTTGAAAATTTATCTTATCAAACTATAAACGCATACAATCAACGATAAGGTATGAACCTTTTTAGATTGTTTACTTCAATACAATTTTATTACAGATATGTTACACTATATCTTATATTACCATATTCATGTGATATTTTCAGGACCTCGATCTGGGAGTTTAGTAAAAAAAATTAAGGGAGATTCATGCAAAAATCTGGGATTTTTTTTTAATCATAAATGTTAGCGTGCGCGGGGTATTTTTTTACCCAAATATTATAAACGAATGCCTTAAAATACAGTTTTAAAATATCTTTTAGAAAAGGGAGATAATCATAATATTAATTTCATTGAAAAATATTATATTTCCATGCAGGATCCTTCAATAAATTTATAGAAGGATCCTGTTTCATGCTTTTGATTTTTTTTTATAATTATGAGATTTGAATGACAGTTATGATACGAACATTTAATATTATCTAACACTATTATTTATATATACCTATTTTCATTGTCCAAAAGCCCTGAGGAATAGAAACTCCAAATGAAAATTCTACTTTCCTTTTCTCTATCCAATAATTTATTTTTCCACGTCTATATCAATGATAGCAGTTTGTTTCAAGTCATAATCCAATTAACTACCTACATCATTAATGACTTCAACAGCATGCTGCTACGCTAATCCTTTGATAAGATAAACTGTCTGGCGATCAAACATTACCCCTCGGGCCCCAGGTAAGAGTTGTCGAAATTATAAAAACAACATAGCCATGTCACAATAAACAAGTCTTGATCATCTCCACGCTTGCTTATTCTTAAGACAAACGTTTGTATTTAAAATCAAGCATATTAATGAATAAGACCAATAAACAAATTTGGTCTTTTGTAATAAAAAATGCAAATTGTTTTGAGATCGTTTTACGGGAGTTTTTCACACAATTCCGTGGGGCGGGGAGGGGGGTTAAAATTCTATCTCACGCCGGGAGATATCACATGTATTACTGTATGCTGAATATTACTAGTGACACTTACAGATATATGCAGATGCTTGAACTACAAGTTGTTACAACATAAGTTACAGTTCTGAGAAAACTTCTCTCCATTCTTGCTGAAAATGTGTGTGATTATCGGAACGAAGTTGTAATAATAGAGTTAAATATGAATTTGGATTCAGGAACACATGATTGTTTAATTCTTAACTCGTTGATATAATATAAATGTATTTTGTAACACTTGCTTATGCTGTTCATATATATGAACCTAAGTGAATTAAAGAATGTGTGTATTCCGTTAACAGTGCTCAGTTCTATTTAAAGAGACCTCCAAATGGAAAAATTGAATTATTTTAAATGAAAGCTTATGATAGTAGCATTTCAATGCCATATTCCGTTTGCTCAACGACCGTTAATAAATTGTTGAGTTGTCATTTTTGCTATGATAAGAATGTTATGGATATGTTCTAGTATGCATAATGATGAAACAGTGGTCAACAAACGTATGTAGAAAAAGTAAAAAGAACGGCAATGTAAGAAAATATAACTGCATGCAGTAATTCGTTTAATCTTTCCGTGGATTATATGTAATAATTCACTTGTGGGTGGCAATTTCAATTTATTCTCATATGAAAACTGTAATATCATGTAACTTAATCCTTTTATATAAGTACGATAAGAACTATATTAGTAGTTGTGACTCATTTTATATAATGATCAAAATCTTATGGGAATACACGCGTATATTTATTATATATCAAAACTGCCTACGTAATCCGTTGGCATTAAGTTTTTTTTTAACAAAATGATAATTTCTGAGTGCGTCACTAAGTTAGTATTGTCATAGATCTAGATACTCTGGATTCGAAACATGATAATTTACCCATGAATAATTGCACGTACAGGTAAGGGTTTTTCGCGCATGTGCGTTGCGCTAAGTAACGCACCGTCTTACGAATTGAAACCTAGTGTACATATCGTTGTTAATTTATTTGTTTTGGGAAAAGTATTTAAGATATCTGGCTATTTCAAAGACGAGTTGAAAGACAATTCTGTATTCTATTCAGTGATTTTGTTTTAGCTTTACTAAAAACGAACTAAATAACAAAACAATACGTTCGTTTGACCGTATGTGAAACTGCGACAGTGACGAGACTCGGCAAATTAAAGGGAATGTGGCACCACAGCCAAACGAGCTATTGTATTGAGTGTTCTGAAAAACTTGGAAAAAGGTGAAAAAATTATCAAAATCTGATGATAAACAAAAAAGATATGACCATTTAAAGGTTGTTCTAAAACGGATATGGGAGCCGCCATTTTTAGAACTATGATGTCATAGTTCCATATTACCATATTTGGAATATTGATAAATATCATTTAAAACGGACAAACACATTGCGAATGAATGAAAAAAAATGTACTGGCTCCGGTTCCACCAACATTTACTTAGCTCTACTTAGCGTCTTAAAAACTTAAAAACTTAAAATCCTTAAGTATTTAAGTAAAGTACGTGAAACGTGTTCCACCAACGTATATTCGATACTTAAATAAATAAATTTAAGTATATTACCTTAAATACTTAACGATTCTTAAGTCGGCGTTGGAGGTGACTTACCGAGATACTTAAAAACTTAAAAACGTAAACAAACAATCCAAAATGGTGGAAATTGTTAGGCGAAACATCCGTCGCCGAAGACGTAATCGCCGTCGGCGTCTAGTATTAGAAAGACCTGTATTAAATTTAGAATACAACAACGTAGATTTCTTCCAGCGATACAGGTTTAAACAGGAAACTGTATACTTTTTAACAGGCATTCTTGGGGCTGCTTTGAGTTACCAAACTTTGAGAAATTCGCCGTTACCCCCATTTCTTCAAATATGTATCTGCCTGCGGTATCTTGCTGGGTCAGGCATACAGTTGATTGTGGCCGACAGCCTTGATGTGTCGAAATCAACTGTCTGTCGGACAATCTGGAGGGTAGTTGAACTTTTAACAGCGCCGCGATTTCTGAATGCTGTAATACATTTCCCAAGGAATCGACGGCAACTTGACAAAATCAAACAAGGGTTTCATGAACTTGCAAGTAAGTATACAGTACTCTATCACCTATTAATTTAATTTGTAAATTTGCCGGTATTGTATTTATTACGGGACACTACCCCCATATTTCCTGTTCCGGTGAAAATGTTGTCGAGAAAAATTTATAGGTCACGCTGGAGGAATTGTATAATAATATTACTACCTTAGCCTCCATCGATGCAGGAGCAAGCGTACCTTTACATAAGCGTACCAGCGTATAAGCGTACCATTTTAGGAACAAGCGTCCCATGTATATATAGTGGTAACATAGGTGCTAATTTCTTCTTCCATGCCATGGCATGGGCATGGTAAGAACCAGGTTCTTCAAAGAACGTAATCGGTTTTGCGGGGTCATGCATGGCGGACGAGCTCAGCAAGTGTCCCAATTGGTTATTTATATTTAAAACCAGTAAAAGAGAATGTTTTTAAGACTATGTACAAGGAGACTGCTGACTAGTCTCTGTAGAGCAGGTCTGGCATGTGTGGTTCTTTCTTGGAAGAATTTCTGTTGACCTCGGGTGGGACTGTCACTTTGTCTGAGGAAGTTTTCTTTATTACGCGACAAGTCCATGCTGAATCTTGAAGAGCATAAGCAGTCTACATATGTGTCGCCGTTCTTCAAGGCTCTCCCATTTAAGCTCATGTAGCATATTTGTTACGCATCCAGGGGTTCTGTCTGTATAGCTGTTCTACGTTGGACCTGTTCGATAGCCTTGATGTCACATTGGCGGTATGGGTCCCAGACTGAGGCGGTGTACTCCATGGCGGGGCGTACCATAGTGGTGTATGTGGCTTCTTTCCTTAAAGTTCCTTCTTAAATATCCTATAGTTCTGTTGCCCTTACCAACGACATTGTTGATGACATTGTTGATGAGTTTATTCCAACTCATGCTGTTAGACAGTGTGACTCCTAGGTACTTGCTGACATCTACTGCTTCGAGCACGTGTCCGTTTAGCAGGTATGTAGACTGTATCAGTCGCTTCCTGTTGCTTTGTGATATGTGGATTACATTGCACTTTGTTGTGTTAAAACTCATCTGCCATGTCTTTTCCCAGTCCTCCAGGGCAGTGAGGTCTTGCTGCAGTATGTAACTGTCATGGGGGATATTTATGGCACGGTAGAGTAAGCTGTCATCCGCAAATAAACGGGCATCTGAAGATTTGCACAAGTCTGGTAAGTCATTGATGAAGGCTAAGAATAGGAGGGGACCTAGTACTGTGCCTTGGGGGACTCCTGAGAGTACATCAGTCTCGGTTGAGTGTATTCCTTCTAATACAACTGTCTGTTTACGATTTCCAAGAAACGCCTGGATCCATTTGCTGGTGTTTCCTCTCACTCCGTAGTAGTCTAGTTTGTAGAGCAGTCTCGAGTGGGGAACTTTGTCAAATGCTTTCGCGAAATCGAGAAGGATCACGTCCACTTGCTGGCCTTTTGCTAACGGAGATGCAATCCCTTGAATCGTTGTTATTAGCTTAGTCTCGCAGGAGCGGTGTTTTCTAAAGCCATGCTGGTTGTCCTTAAGTATGCTATGCTTGTCGAAGTGGGTCATTATGCTGCTGTGGATTATGTGCTCTAGCAGTTTACATGTGATGGATGTCAGGGATACAGGACGGTAGTTTTCTGCTTTGTGTTTCTCCCCTTTCTTGAATACTGGGACGATCCATGCATATCTCCAGTCCTGTGGCAGCTGCCTTTAAAAGGACAAAGGCTGGGATAGAGTCCGGTAATTTGTTTGTGGTTTGCAGTGCGACTTGATTTGTTTGTGGTTTGCAGTGCGACTTGATAATTATAATGCTGATACTGTAATTGCATGGTGAGATCATTTTTGTAAGATTTTTATATGGGAACACTTGTTTCATTTTTTAGTAGTTTTAACTTTCATTTAATTAATATACTGAGTATACACAACAAATACAGAAATAGAAGACAAATATAAAGTTTTACATACAAGACGCTTTGCATTCAAGATATTTATTATTATTAAATAATTTTCACACGCTTGTTTCATTTTTAGTAGTTATTTTTAATTAATAAATAAACACAACAAATAAATATCTATCTATATATGTGGTACGCTTGCTCTCGGAAAGTGGTACGCTTGCTCCCGGTACGCTTTTGCAATGGTACGCTTGCTCCATCATTCGCCTCCATACCCTCGACACGAAGATGAGATGTACGACATCGTAAGTTACTAGAGGAATTGCATTTTGTTTTGTTGGATCAAACAAACAGCAGTGTGGGATGAGAAAACCCCAGTATAGTCGACACCCCTCTGTATGTTATCAACGAAGTATCTTATTAACCTATCTATTTACTCATACCCCCTTCTCCGTCCTATTACATATCTGTATGATGTATCTGTACCTGTAGGTTATGTTGAAGTGACCCATACTGGCTTTTATCATATATATACGCATTTTTGGCCCGCAATATGCACAAAATTACCCTACAATAAAGCTCTCGAGAAATGAGCCATATTCGAAATGCGGTCCGATACGCCAAATTTAGGTTGTGACCACACCGAAAATGCATATCCATATTGGCCCGGTCACCTGAACGTTATTGGCCCGGTCACCTGACCGGGCCAATAATTGACCGGGCCAATAACCGGTCACCTGACCGGGCCAATAACCGGTCACATGATCGTTACTAGTATCGGCGATTGCTTTCTTTAGAATTTTTTTTTTTTAACCTTTTTTCAGAGTATAAAATATTTTATTAACCAGTTAATCAATTATAAATGTTACAAGCTGCGAACAATACACATATACACATATACATCGCAGACTAAACTGGAAGCCCAAATTTTTTGATAGCTAGATCAGCATTCCTGTGAAGTTTCATGTTATATTTCTGGTTCCCAAGCAGAACTATTCTGTCACTTCCAGCATACTATTGCTATTAAGAGATTATACCAGAGTTCTGCATGTAGCGCAACATGTCAAGCTATAAATAGAACGGAATATGCTATAATAAGAAAGGTGAAGTATATATATCCACACCGCAACACTGGTCCCAGGTAGTTGCACAGGAATAGTATTCTGTAAACAAAAAATTACAGATGCAAGCCAACATCGGGCAACATATTGACCAAATAAAATGTCCATAATTGTATAGTAGCAGTATATACATTAACCCTGCATACAGCAGGGATTGTAGCCATTACTGTCTAACCAACCTACAGAAAATATTAATTTGTTCCATTACCCACCCCAGGAAATAAATGAGGCGTGTAAAAAAAAAACACCTGAAACAGATACATATAACCGAGGATTTGTTTTTCGCCGATTTTTATTACAATTATTTTGTGCAATTTTGTGAATATAAATTTAATGCATGAAGTCAAATTAAGTAATAACTCGAATTAACTTCAACTTTGAATTACGGTAATACGTAAAAAAAAATATATTTTTGAGTGAATCCAGGCTACATTGGGTATGATTTCTTTGCACATTTACACTGTCGGGCGCGCAGTCTTTCTCTGCACGTTTATGGACTGGGCAGTCAGACCTAGAATGTTATATGGACCTAAGTTCTAGGTCTGAGTGCCCAGTCCATAAACTTCATATGGACCGAAGCACCACAAATTATTTGTTATATTATACCGAATCTGACCAACAAATTAAATCAATACGTTTTATGATTTATTTTGACATCGTTTTTTTCACACGTCCGTTAATATAACTATCGGACCGGGCGCCCGGTCAATATGCAACTATATGGACCGGATGACATCACATTAAACAAAGAGTGGAATATGCGAATGAGGTATAATATACATGTATAGATGGATGGAATGTGATATCAACTAAGAAACTGAATCGTGTTATAAAAATAACATGAACAAAGTTTACGGAATACTTGAAGCAGTACCGGTATACTTCAGTATCGTACATCACTATAGATAAGATATTGTTCAATTCAAAGATACAATTATAACGGTCCCAACTTGCCATTGTAATAATCGTTGCAGACTTTCATGTTTTTGTTTCCTTAGTATGTATAGTAACAACTTATTGTTTCAGAATTCCCTAATGTGGTAGGATGTGTGGACGGCACGTTCATCCCTATCCAAAAGCCGGCTGCCCACACACACGAGTACATTAACAGAAAGGGATTTGCATCCTTGAACGTACAGGTATGTGTAACCAACTCAACAATTGATAAGCATGATTTCATTCACAGAAATTATATTTGCCATATTTAGTGGATTTAAATTTGTCCTAGTCTGTGAATGTTATAAAATAACTGAGGGCTTATCCCATATTTTAGTATTTTAACTTCAAAGTATGTGCTCATGAAAGCATACTTGTAACAAGAGCTGTCGGAAAGAGCACAAGAACCATAACTCTAGGTTGACTTGCACCAAATTATGTGCCTTTTGTGTGGAATAGTCAATACTATGACCCATTAACCAGTTTCGATTCTTTGTTGATTTTTCATGAAAATGATGCTTTTAGGAAAGCAAGGTGGATATTGCAGTTAAGCTGAGAATGACCATTATGGCAATAGGATGTAATTATATAAATAAAGAAGTTATAACACAACAGAACAACTGTCTGTCTGGGACACGTTTCTAAATTGTAAGTCTAAACCAAGGAGGACGCAGACGCCGGGGGGAGTACAATAGCTCTACATATTCTTCGATTAGTGCAGCTAAACATACATAAAAAAACAATACGTTAAAATATAACAATGCTATATTGGTTTATTTGTGATATTACACAATACACACACATTTGCAAATAACGTAAATAAAAAACAAATGTACAGAGGTTTGTAATTATTATTAAGATTGTTTTTTTGTTTTTTTCAATGTTATTGATATATAACTTTGCATAATTAACATCGCAATAAATGAAAAACAGTCCTTAAATGTTAGAAATATATCTCTCCGCCTTAAAAAGAGATATCTCTTAAAACAAGAAATCTCTGTTAATTAGAAATATATATATTTAAAGTAGATAGCTCTTTAAGCTAGAGAGATATCTCTCTGTGTTAAAAGAGATATATTTCTAACTTACAGAGATATCTTGTTTTATTTATTTTATTCACAATTAATAATTAAAATAAACAGTACTGGGTGTAAGTAATTATTCTAATTCAATACATTCTATTACAGATGATATGTGATCACAGGTTCATGATAACCAACTTGGTTGCGAAATGGCCAGGGTCGGCGCACGACAGCCGTGTTTTTCGCAACAGTCGAGTTGGGAGAGAATTCGATAATGGTAAGTAACTGTATCTTTATATCTATAGGTACATCTCAATGGTATACATTTGAAGTTATTTAATAGGCTAAAGGGACACTCGCCCAAATTATAGGGCTAAATTCATTTTTACCTACGACTGTTGAAAGGACATTTTTTGTAGGGTTGTGGACTTACATGGATATCAATGGAAATCAATGGAAGCTGCCAAGGATTTTGACAACTGACTGTAACTGATATAGTGACAGCTCTATAACTGATCAGTGGAACAACCAAAATGAACAGCTCTATAACTGATATAGGGGAACCAAATGAACAACTCTATAATAACTCTATAATAACTGATATAGTGGAACCAAATGAACAGCTCTATAACTGATATAGTGGAACCAAATGATCAGCTCTATAACTGATATAGTGGAACCAAATGATCAGCTCTATAACTGATATAGTGGAACCAAATGAACAGCTCTATAACTGATATAGTGGAACCAAATGATCAGCTCTATAACTGATATAGTGGAACCAAATGAACAGCTCTATAACTGATATAGTGGAACCAAATGATCAGCTCTATAACTGATATAGTGGAACCAAATGAACAGCTCTATAACTGATATAGTGGAACCAAATGAACAGCTCTATAACTGATATAGTGGAACCAAATGATCAGCTCTATAACTGATATAGTGGAACCAAATGAACAGCTATTATGCTATATAACTGATATGGTGGAACCAAATGTTCAGCTCTATAACTGATATTGTGGAACCAAATGATCAGCTCTATAACTGATATGGTGGAACCAAATGATCAGCTCTATAGCTGATATAGTGGAACCAAATGAACAGCTCTATAACTGATATAGTAGAACCAAGTGATCAGCTATATTACTGATATATTCCAAATGATCAGCTCTATAACTGATAATAATCTTATATTCATTGCTTCTCATAAATATAGTTTTGCCTGTTATGTGTTTCAAGTTAAATGCTTGAAGAATGACCATATTCCTACCATCAAGCTTCCCTTTCTGTACTTTAGTGACCTTTATAACTTATGGTCTGTACACAAAAAATATTTAATATGAAAAAAAAGAGCAATTATTAACTTGCTATTCATGAATAAATTTTTCACATTAATGTTGCCAATTACATTTGGTTGCTTCTATAGGAGGTATATGGTAATTTAGGGCGAACAAGTAATTAATTGTTTACTTTATTGATATCATTTGAGATTGAGAAGATGCATCTTCCTAGATGTATGCTGCATATTCTTATGTCAGTATTTCTTTTATGAAATACATTTTATATTTTTAACCAGGATTTGCTTAGGTTCATTTGTCCTTTAATTTTACATGTAGATTCATATCCATGGCAAATATCATGGATCCATGGCAAATATCATGGATTTTCACAGAATGCCATGAATTTCCATGGAATCTTATGATGGCAAATGCCGTCAGAATACTCCATGGAATACCGTTGATTTCCATGGAATGCCATGGATTTCCATGGAATGCCATGGATTTCCATGGCAATTCGTTTTTGTGATTTTGAAACTGCTACATCAAATGATGGAAAGTTCCGTCCGAATACTCCATGGCACTTTATTTCAATAAATCTAGAGACGGGAGGTTGTGGGTTCAAGTCCCAGTGTCGCCATATTTAGACTAATGTTACCCCTATATATAAACAACCCATATGTCTATAGATATGACACTCCTATAGCACCCCTATATATAACCAACCTATGTGTCTATAGGCATGACATTCCTATATCACCCCTGTATATAACCACCCTATATGTCTATAAGCATGACACCCTATATCACCCTATATATAACCAACTTATATGTCTATAGACATGACACTCCTATATTACCCCTATATATAACCAACCTATATGACCTACCTACCCACCAAGTTTCATGTCAGTATGTCGAAGGAAACTAAAGTTATTGAGCGGAAAACAAAGTGTAAATGACGGAATGAGTGACCGACCCCAAATTAATAGTACAAATAGTATCAAGTATCGCCTGTAACGACAGAAAATAGTCGTATATAACCAATATCAAGTATCACCTGTAACGACAGAAAACAGTCGTTTATAACCAATATCAAGTATCACGTGTAGCGACAGAAAACAGTCGTATATAACCAATATCAAGTATCGCGTGCAGCGACTGAACACAGTCTTATATAACCAATATCAAGTATCGCTTGTAGCGACTGAACAGTCATATATAACCAATATCAAGTATCGCCTGTAACGACAGAAAACAGTCGTATATAATCAATATCAAGTATCGCCTGTAACGACAGAAAACAGCAACTGAACACAGTCATATATAACCAATATCAAGTATCGCGTTTAGCGACTGAACACATCATATAAAGCCAATATCAAGTATCGCGTGTAGCGACTGAATACAGTCATATATAACATGTAACAGGTTAATCATGCTTGATACAAACTCCAGTTTATACTACTTAAACCGATTCAATTAATTTAATATCAAAATAATTATACATGTCAATAATTTCAGGTACAAACAACGGTATCCTGCTTGGAGACTCAGCATATCCGTGCAAGCATTATATTCTACCGCCATATATTAACCCGGCAGCCCAACATGAGCGACAATACAACAGAGCCCACTGCCGAACACGGGTGGTAATAGAGCAGACATTTGGATTACTGAAAAGGCGGTTTGCCATTCTGAAACATGCAATGCAATTGACTCCACCGAAAGCCTGTAAGGTGACGAGTGCATGCAGTGTTTTGCACAATATTGGAATTATTAGGAACGACATTTTACCGACTGACGACGATTTTGAATATGAATCTGACGACCATTTTGATGACGATGAACTTGCCAACTTGAACACAGGACTCCATGTCAGGGATCACATTGCACAAACTCTATTTGGTTAAAGTTTTGTCTGACGAAAATAATATACTAGGTCAAGTTTTGGCAAGTTAAAATTAAAAATAATTCATAACGAGTTTCATAAATTTTATATGGAATGGGAACGAGTTTAAGACCCTTTTTATCACATAACATTGCAATCAAATTAGTTAAATTAATTCAGATGAACATAAAACCTCCACGACGTCAGACACACTTTAGTGCCAAAACATCATAAAATATGCGACGTCGTAACGTTGCGTCTCACACATAAACGTTGCATATATTGAGGATCTTAAACTCGTTCCCATTTCATATAAGATTTATGAAACGAGTTATGAATTATTTGAATTTAAACGAGCCTTTTTATCGGAGAAGCCGTCAAAATCACTGCAGCATGCAGTGTTCTACATAACATTGGCATTATCAAAAAGGATAGTATCCCTGTACAACATCATGTCACTGAGTTTCGTCGGTGTGTTCTTGGGTAAGACACTTTCCCTTAGCCCCGTCCGTCGGATGAGGACGTAAACCAGACGGTCCCGTGAATCGGTCTATCCTCCGAGCACGTTAAAGAACCATAGGAATCTATTCGATAATAAGAGTAGGGTAAGGTTCCCCGATTCCTATGTATCCTTCCCCTCTCTCTGGGGCGGCTCTAAATAACCTATACTGTGTTGATGAGCCGTTAAACAACATTCAAGTATTTTTTACCCTGTAAAATTATATTGTTCTGTTCACAAATTTTAATGGTTGCAGAAGTTTTGACGGCTTCCAGTGATAAAATTGTTATAAAAACATACTTCATTTATTTTAATGTGAATCAAACAGACTTTACCCATGTAGGGCCTAGAATTATCAACTGTATTCGTCTTTGCAATGTCTGCTGTTAGCAAATACAGCGATGGCTCTACATGGGCATTGATTGCTTGACCCATATAAAGGTATTTTAAATCAACAAAGTGAGAGATGTGTCATCACAGACCATAAATTGTTACTGCAGTATCATCATGTTCTTTTTTATCCTGCAACATATTGCAGTTATAATTATAAATGGTGAACTACCACATCCCAATTGCATTAACTTGATATTGATCTCAAATTTAATTTTCCAGTTAAAGTATTTGAGATGACTCTATTGCACACATTGCATTGAATACAATGTAGGTAAATTACTTCACCAATTATTTGGAAAAATGTCTATTATAATTGTTTTACTGAAAATGAAATTCCAGCTTGGGATTGATCTCAAGCGGAGTAAATTTTTTATTATAAACAAGTATTTCTGTTAGATAATACATCATGTACATACGGACCTTCTGTAGGAAAACCATTTTTAATTACGTTTGTCAGGAAACCCCAATCAAAATTTGAAAACATCATTTCGACCCTTTACAAGGCATATTGTTCCTCTTTTTTTGATAATGTTACATATCAAAAACTAAGTGACATAACTTATACTGATTATGTATTGGAGATTAATATTAATGTTAAGTGACATGTTGAAAACATACACATATTCTACTATGCCCGGTTTTCCTTGAGCATGGCTCACATGTTTATGGAAGAATTAGTGGCAATGGAAAACTGAGAAATGAAACGGTGTGACATTAGAATAAAGAAATTTACTCAATAAATAATGACTAAGTAGCTGTGCATTATTGTGCAATAATGGATGGTTTCAATTTGGAATGTTGGCAGCTTAATTCACTACGGAGTAGCCGCAGTAAATTATCTGCAGATGTAACTGAAATAGAAATGCATTATTTCATGATAATGCACTGCAAAATCAATTCAGCCATGTCTTGGGTAAATGTTATTCATATTCACTCTTAATGATACTTGGTCACAGTGTCTGTAGGTACATTAAGTCTATAGACAATGCAAGTTTATTATTTTACACCCCTTTGGAGGGGTAGGCAGAGGGGTAGAATCCCCCAAAATTCATATTCGTTTTATCATTTTTTGTTCATGTTCATTAAAGGTCTTCATCATGATCCCTGCATTGTTTCAGGTGCTATCTCGCTCGCATCAAAACAGCAGTGGCAGAAAAACAATAACGTGGCTCCAGCGTAAATGGAGTTTCTACGATAGAATTTGCAGCAACTCTGCAGTTCAGGGTTAGAAGGTTCTAGGCCCATTTTCCATATTTTATCTCGATGTACATGGAAGATGAGCACGGCATGTTCATGCCTGTTGTTCATGCCTGTTAGGCGCCATATAACCTTTTCATGTGTTGGTGCGCCTTAAAACCCCAATTCAAACCCAACAGGCATATTCTGCCCCGCTAGGCGGAGCTCTTGTTCATAATAATATCATCCCGATAAAGAGACATTATATATTCTTTGAGCTTTATTGGTTTAAAGGGACTGTCGGCAATCTTGAAAATTCAAGTAAAAGTGGTATATTGTGTTTTAGTATCTGATTGATATGTACTATGCAGTACATGTACAATGAAACAATTTCTACTTTTAGTTTAATTATTATGAAATAGTCTGTTCTGGAAACCTTGGCGATGGTGTTGTTTTTCATAAATAATAACTTGTATTGGTGTTATATTGATATCAGTTGTATATATAATTTAATGAAGAGGTATAGCGATCACACAAATGCAACTTATTGCAGCCTTAAAGTATTGTATGAATTAATATTTATGAGTTACACAACACAATTTTGTAGAGTCTGCGTAATTCAAAGGCAGACATCTTTCATATACAATAATTACATCCGACATAACCTGATGACTACTCCTACAAACACACTATGATGGTTTGTATTTGGATTTACCGGGCCCCCCAATATTGTTCCAGATTGCCGACAGTCCCTTTAAGCTAAATATAGTGCAAGCTAGATAAGACGATATGTTTGCGTTAAACTTACAATAAATATTATAATTGAAATAAGGTATGATTTTGTAAGACCTGTATATGACAGTCTTCACGATAAACCACTGCTCATATAATAAAAAACTTGTACTTTGATACTCCTTAAACCCTAAGGGAATACATATATTATTACATTCATTGAGATGTCTAGTTGTTCCTGACTAAAATTAAGTTAGTGAATACAAAATATAACACACCTCTGAGCGCTATTCTAATATCTTCAACATTATTTATTTAAATAATTAAAACTTTGAATATGTCTTCAAGTTCACTATCATCAAAGCTACTCAGACAAATAAGTTCCATAACTCTGTATTGCAATTTAGCAAAATTATGGCCCTTTTCAACTTCGAAATTTGTTAAAAGTTTTTAACTTTTTCACATTCTAATATCTTCCAACATTGCTCATTTTCATTACAACTTGTCAAATAATACTAACCATCTAAAGTTTACATCACAATATACAAAATTTATTTTATTTGTGTGTCAGTGGGTGGGGTAATCTTTTTTCAATATTCACATTAAAGTTTTACGTTAACATAATTTATTAAATTAATTCTTATTGTCAACAGGCAGACTAGAATTTTTTTTAGTGTGACAAAGCGGTATAGCCGATACATTTAAAATCTGCGGATTCCTTGTTTATTACAGATAATTGTTTAGCAAGACTAGCGGTTAGTGTTATCTCCCATTTGATTAGTATCATGAGCAGAGGGTATGATGACCAATTGTATTTTAAAACTTTGAACAGTAGTTTTTCGTGAAGACTGTCATTAAAAAAAAGTATTTTATAACAAAATACTTGCGCAAAACATTTGTCTGAGATTTAAACCTCAGATTTTTGTGCAAGCATTTTTTTATAAAATTGTTTTTTCAAGACCCACATTTCCTTTCTCACTGCCATGGCTTCTCTTTTTTCTTTTAATAATTCAATTTCTAGTTGCAATTTTTCCTTTTCCAATTTTAAAATATCGGATTCCTCTTTTTTTTCTTTTTCTTCAATTTTTCTTCGTTTCGTTCTAACCAAACGAGCAGTGGTGGCTGTTTCATTACATGGAACCATTGAGGTTGAGTTTGCCAAGGTGGTACATCTGTCGTTACTACATGTAACTACCGGTAGCAGGTTTTCTGTAAAGGAGTACAATATTTCTCATATTATATAACTCATATTAACTTCAAAAATGATTATAGACTTGAATAGATTCATGACAATCGTTTTATTGTTGAAAAATTGTTTTTATGCCCCCGAAGGGTGGCATATAGTAGTCGCACTGTCCGTCTGTCGGTCCCTTCGTTCACACATACAATCATGTCCGCTTAATAACTCTGACAATAAGGACGGATTTTCAAATAACTTGGCACAATTGTTCACCACAACAAGACGACGCGTCACGCGCAAAATCCAGGTCCGTGACTCCAAGGTCAAGGTCACACTTAGAGGTCAAAAGTGAAAACAAAGTGCTTTTGTGTCCGGTTAATAACTCTGACATCCATAGGCACAAGTGCTCACCACAACTAGATGACGTGTCGTGCACAAAACCCAGGTGCTCCAAGGTCAAGGTCACACTTAGAGGTCAAAGGTCAAAACAAAGAAGTGCTCATGTCCGGTTAATCACTCTGACATTCCTGGACAGATTTTAAATAACTTGGTAAAAGTGCTCACCACAACAACACGACTTGTGCCTCACAAAATGCAGGTCCATGGCTTCAAGGTCAAGGTCACACTTAGAGGTCAAATCGTGTCCGGTCAATAACTCTGGCATTCCTGGACGGATTTTCAAATAACTTAGTAAAAGTGCTAACCACAACAACACGACTTGTCGCGCACAAAATCCAGGTCCATGGCTCCAAGGTCAAGGTCACACTTAGAGGTCAAAATAAAGTGCTTTCGTGTCCGGTTAATAACTCTGACATTCGTGGACAGATTTTCAAATAACTTGGCACAAGTGCTCACCACAACCAGACATGTCGCACACAAAATCCAGGTCCGTCGCTCCAAGGTCAAGGTCACACAGGTCAAAGGTCACTTCGGGGCATTTGTCACTTACTGTTACATTTCTTGTTTGATAATGAATATTTAAAGATTCTCCAAAAACAAAAATGTGATCCAGACTCATGATGAGAGGCAGCCATATGGAGCGCCATTTTAAAAAATATTCAATTATTTGTACCTATCTTCAAATAATGGAATTTAGGTACAAACAAATTAAACCTAGGTACACATGAATTGAAGATAGGATTAATAGAGGATATTTGTTATTTTGGAGTGAATAACAGATTTTATTTCATCGAGAAGTGTGAAAACTTTATATTTTCACGAATGCTAAGCACGAGTGAAAAATTGAAGTTTGATCACCTCGAGATGAAATAAAATCTGTTATTCACTCCAAAACAAGTTTTCTTTTTATTTTATGCTTTAAAATCAAGGTGTACTGCAGTATGCAGAAAAATAAATAAAAATGACGACGTCATTGGCTTAGTATTATAACATTGCAAGTCCCCGTAACTTCTAAACTACTTAACCGATTTCAATAATCTACGACTCATTTTTTTAGTTGAGTTATTTCCAATCCAAATATAACTTTTATAGCAACTTTCAGGAAAAAGGGTAGTTCCGGCAGTGAAAAAATAAAACTATATTTCACACGTATGAAATACCACTTTTATTTCATTGCTTAAATGGTATAATTATTTGTATAATTGAATTGATACCTAGGTTTAATTCATTTGTTATTTGAAGATTACTAGCCCTGTGCAGTTTGGGTTGCTCCAGTGTTGGTGAAGTGTCTTGATTCATACCTCTTGGTATGGTAATTTTAGTCCAAGTTTATTCTTTAAATATTAATTAGCTGAAATAATAACATGTAAAATATATACAAATTGAAAACAAAAACATAATTGTGTCGCCGTTTCGAAGAAAGAGGGGCTACATAGGGATCACTTTGTCGTCAGTCTGACACGATTCTATGTAAAGGTCAAGGTCACACTGAGGGTCATTATTGTTTGTTTTCTTCTGACAAACGCGCAGCAGGCAACACAGGTGTTCCGGAAACACCATTCTAGAGTAAATATAAGTATTGAAGGTGATATTTAGATTTTTAATTATGTTATTACTGTTCACCTTTATGATACCAAATAACTACACAAACACTGGACATATAGCCGAATAACAACGTAAATAATGTTTGTTTACATTATTGGCTTCATGCACACTTAAGAATTAATTGTACACTTAAAAGTCAAATATGAATTGTGTTTTTAGCTCTACTGCCCAATGGATAATCCTATATTTATAAATAACAGCTAACAAGTGGGCAATAGTAATGTACATGTATAGGAGGATTTAACTTAATCATAATGTTTTCATTCATTTATTTTATTATATTTGATTGAATCACTGATAGTCCAGCATACTGTCTTTCAGATATCATTTTTTGTTACTTATTCATATTGATTAGCCTATTGACTTTTAAAGTGTTATTAAATTACAGATTGAAACTTTATATTTGGTTGATATATTTGATGAACCCTCCTCCTATTAAAAACGTACATGTAATGATCTGACAGTCCTGTTCTTCGATCTTAACTTGTATTTTTATGCTGCCGAAGGGAGGCATATAGTGATCGCACTGACCATTCGTGCTTCTGAAATAGTGTCTCAATCAATTCTCAGAAACTATTGAAAGGAATTTCGTCAAACTTCACGCAAATGTTAATCACAATGAGAAGGTGTGTCGCACGCAAGATTTGGGTCCGTAACTGAAACTTCTAGGTCCCACTTGGATGTCAAAGGTTAAAAACCAACCTTGATTGACATTTACATGCATGATTTATAGTAATCGGGAAGAAATCGTCCATACCATTGCATGCATCTTCCAGCATCTTGTGGAATGTGTCTTCATTCAACATGCCAGACTCATCGATGTAATCCGGTATGTTTTCTGAAGAAACAATGAACAGATTTTTTTTTTTTTAATACATATATTTATCACATAACGTCCCTTGTTAGCAGTGTCGAACACCCATGTAATACACATAACGTCCCCTGTTAGCAGTGTCGAACACCCATGTAATATTCTATTGTATGACACACGTGTAATACAACCTGGAACGATTTTGATTGGTTGAGTTAAACCTGTAACACTACGCAAGTTTATTAACTGAAACTATTTTATTTCATTACAAATTCACCCAGATCTGAGTCATATACTTATTATTTGTGACAGCTTATAAAAATAATGCACCGTTATACAAAACATTGTTATTGATTTGTTAAAAACTTGGCGTAAATGGCTATTTTGTAAAGAGGTAAAACACGGATTTTTTTATACGCAGTGTTATGTGTGAAACGCGACGTTACGACGTCACATATTTTGTGACGTTTTGGCGCTAAAGTGTGTCTGACGTCGTGGCGGTTCTATGTCCATCTGAATTAATTTTTACTAATTTGATTGCAATGTTATGTGATAAAAAGGATCTTAAACTCGTTCCCATTCCATACAAGATTTATGAAACTCGTTATGAATTATTTTTAATTTTAACTCGCCAAAAGGCTCGTTAAAATTAAAATAATTCATAACTCGTTTCATAAATCTTATATGAAATGGGAACTCGTTTAACATCCTCTATATATATTCAATGTACATACAAATATAAAAAGGATTAAAACATTGTCAAAATTGTAAAAGTAAAAAAAATAGTGAGGTGATTTCAATAAAATTCACTCTGATATAAGCTGTATCATAAACATCTGAAAGAATTAAATTAAACTTCACACCTGTGTTTGCTATCTATAAATGACGGGGCTAAAGCACTGTCAAAAACGTGCAAGTTTCATAACTGTGCAACCTGTTTTGACAATGTTGTGACCCTTTTTAAATGTGTATGTACACTGAATATATACAAAAGGCAGAATGGAATGAAAGTGTACACACTAGTTATCTTTGTAAATATTTAAAGGGACACTGTCCGTAACTTTTAGCTTATAAAACACACAATAATTATGTTCGCAAACATTACACACTAAACATTATTGTATATTTACTAATTAAAAGCAAGATTGTTTAACGGAATTCAATCGCGGTACAAAAAAAAGTAAATCTGCTTTGTGCGTTTGAACTCGCAGCCCAAACTAAAATTACACTCGCCGTAATAAAAGTGCGTTAGTGTAAAGTGGTCGACAACGCTCCCATCTGAGCTAAGCGGGCTATACATATTTCGCAATACATACTGTGGTGAAAACCTAATGCGCTAATGGAAGTCACATGATCGCAGAAAAGGTAAATATTGTGGGTCCCACTTTATTTACATATAATAATTAAAACTTTTTTTTTTTCAAACTCACGAATGTATTCCTACATACTTTTTAGGGTCTATCCTCATGTTTTCATGTATACATTTCACTGAATAAAAGTCAGCCAGTTATTTGGTTATGCTCAATATCTGCTTACTTACGGACAGTGTCCCTTTAATACCTTTAGAAAAAGAAAGGCACAATAGATTTTTAAGGTGTCAGTTTCTAGACGGACTTAAAAAGCTCAAGTGTGCTGTCCTTCCCACATCTAATGATATAAAGAACAATTTTCTGATCATTTTACATTGAGTTAAACATTAAATACATGTAAAGTCAATGTCTGTTATTGAACCAACTACATTGTGTTAAGTTTAAACTTGTATTATATCAATGTACACTCAAGAGATATGAAAACGCAACACGGGAATTTCCGCTATATATTGTATATACTGCACACTTAATTGCACATAATATTCCAAAGAAATCCCAAGATGTTCTGTTGCAGTTAATTAGAGAAAGGACACAACTGTGATGTTGTAGACGTTTTAATCACACTACACCTTGTAACAAGAACTTCATAAATGTTGAAATTGCTCTTTGAAAAACTGAGCTAGTCCAGTACTGTATTTAACGTAAATAGTTTGCAAAATGTTGCATCCTAAGTTTGCTCACATGATTGCGCCGAACGCGTACTCTGTTAATAATGAAACTTTGAAGGAATACTATTTGCTGTATTATTTGTTGTTTTAGTATTTTTTCCAAAAGGAAATGTCTTACGTAGTCATGTACCATTCGATTAAAAGCAGCATATTGTACATACAATATATAGCGGAAATTCCCGTGTTGCGTTTTCATATCTCTTGAGTGTATTACATCCAGTACATTATATCAATGTATTGCATCTGGTACATGCAATTCCTGATAAATGACTAAATGCACACCAAAAAAATTGCCTCTGATGACAACAGAAATCAATACCGGTACAGAAATATCTATGTCTCTTTTTCCTGGAAATATTAGTTGATATTATACAGTTTAGTTTTCTTACCTTTCACTTCCACACCTCCTGTTATACCACTGAGGGTGGGGTTTCTTCTTCTCTCCAGTTCTTCAACCCACAATGCTTCAGCAGGAGACAGAACTGGAGCAGCACCTCCTCCAGTGGGTGGGTTGAGGAGCTGGTCATGTTTGCTCTTTGCTGAAAAATCGTAATATATTTATAAAAAAAGTATGATATATTTAATGGATATACAAAATGTCATTGAAAAGAATTGAACTCCTTTTACTGAATATCCAAATAAGACATTCAGAAAAGAAAATAGGAATGTGGCAAATTTAAATATGAATTTATGGACATAATAAAGGGGTAACATAACAAACTTTGGTTTATTAAGACTAGTAACTTATTAAACTTTATACATGCAGATATCCTCTGATATCTTCAATCTCTGATGGTATCTTGCTACATCAATGAGGTTGATGCTACTGGTGTGATGTCAAAATAAATTATCATTAAAGCAAGAATTAAAACTACAGTTTGTGTAAGAAATATGATTTTCACGATAAATAGATTACAATGTTAGTGCCATTTTTATTAGGTTCGTCACGAAAACGCAGAGATCTCTCTGCAAGTCTCGCCATTACTGAGTAGTCTAAGCCCCAAGACAGTACTCTGTTCGCAACCATATTGTAGGTCTTTTTTTAATTGAGGTCTGTATAAAGCTGCGTATACACTTAGGAAACGTATATTCATGTATCATTTATATAGATATTGGGGTGCCTACCTATTTCTGAATATTCCTTCCTTATTTTTCTAATTAAAAGTTATAACACCAAGTTGTTTAAAAATCCCACAATGCTAGACAAAGTTACACACATGACAAAGTTACAGCCAGGACAAGCCTATTTTTGACCTTTAACCTCCAACTGTGACCTTGACGTTTCAGCAACGGAACTGGGTCTTGTGCGAGACACGCCGTCTCAGTATGGTGAAACTGTGTGCCAAGTTTTTTAAAAATACCACAACGCATGACAAAGTTACACACATGACAATGTTATAGCCCGGACAAGCCTGGGTCTTGCGCGTGCCACACCGTCTCATTATGGTGAACATTTGTACCAAGTTGTTTAAAAATCCCACAATGCATGACAAATTTACAGTCCGGACAAGCCTATTTCTGACCTTTGAGCAACGGACCATGGTCTTGCGCTCGACAAGCTGTCTCATTATGGTGAACATTTGTGCAAAGTTATTTAAAAATCCCACAATGCATAACAAAAGTTACAGTGCGGACAAAAAAATTACAGACGGACAGACAGATGGACGGACGGGGGCCGAAGCTAAAGTCCCCTCCGGTCCGGACCGATAGGGACTAATAAGTTTATAACAAGACATGCGTTATGCATAGCGTCTAGAAATAATCATCAATGGTTGTGGTTGGTAGGTCAGAAAGATCCAATTTCTCAAAGGTCCCTTATACAATAATCCTGTAATGATCATTGCCTTTAACCATGCAATACAAATTTGTGACAGACCCTAGAGATGACAGATTTATGTTTATTATTATTTTATTTTGAAATTGAAATAAATCTTAAAAAGAAACACACTTGATATACTTACAACTTTGCTTCATATTGTTAAATTTCTTCACTATTTGGTCTCTTGACCGTACTGTCATTGATATACTGAATGAAAAAAAGGAAAAACATTATATATTATCATTTCATTTTCATATTACAAGGAATCCTTCTGTATTGTTTGAAAGTCAACTGGCGACTTTTTCTAATACCAAAATTAACACCGCTCTTGGTCACATATTGATACAATTGGTCAAAATGTTGTTCCCACCAACAGATTTCAGTCGATTTATATTGGCTATATGCACATGTGGCCAGTTGGTATCATCATGCTACAGCAGTATGTATATCTTCATCTCTAGCTGTATATATCAGTTCCTGCTAGGATAGACTACAGTGGTATGAGTTTTCAGACCGCAGTCTATGTATTAAAAGTAAAAAGCACATATATGGTTGAGTTCTCTATGCAGCTTTCCGTACACTAGATGCGAGCGATACGACTGCAATAAAAATAACAGTCCCAGAGAAAGAATCGTCTGCCTTTTAGACGGGTGATACTGAATGAAGTCATTCTGATACTTGTAGTGTTTTGCGGAGACTGTTGCCAGTCACATTATGATTAAATGATAAAAATGAAGTGAAAACAAATAAAAAATCTTACGCATTTACTCTGGCAACAACTCCATCCCAGGCCTCATTCTTGACCTCCTGGCCTCTGTCAGCCCCACGGAAGTTACCATAGATGGTGTCATAGCCCTCTATGACACCCTCTACCATGGCCAACTCCTCCTGTAGGGAGAAGTTGGTCTGTCGCACTCGTTTGACTTTGACAGATGCAGCTGTCATTGTTGCAGACGTTTCCATGTTTTTGTTTACGTCTGCTGTTTTCATTGCTGAAGAGCGCCAAAATGCCGGTTACCGTATTTTTCACACGTCGTTTAACCTACTTCCGGTATAAAAGTGCGTCGGACTAGTCTAATGATATAAGAATTATTCCATTTCGTTTAAAATAAATCTTTATAATTGTCCCAGCATACTTAGCGATTTACTTACGTAAGTTTTTAAGTATTGTCAACTTAAATGTTGGTGGAACACAATTTCGCTAAGTATTACTTAAATACTTAGTTAATTATTTTGATAAGTTTTTAAGTAAAACTTAACGAAATGTTGGTGGAACCGGAGCCTGGTCATATAAAGCATTATTGCCATTAGGTATTACATATTTTTCATAGTTGTGTAATTTTTTCCATATAAATTAGTAAATTTTCATATTTATAAATATTCCATATATGGTCATTTAGAACCGCGATGTCATATCTCTCAAAATGGCCGCTTCCATATTCGTTTCAACAGAAACTTCAAATGATCATATCTTTTTTGTTTATCATCCGATTTTGATAATTCTTTCACTCGTATTCACATTGTTCAGAACTCTCAATAATAAAGATGGTTTGGCCATGTCGCTTCATTCCCTTTAAATATATATATATTTATATATATACATACATATCGTTGCTGATTCGTTTATTTTGGGAACAGTTTTTCTGATGGCTAATTCAAAGACACGTTAATAGCTAATTCTTTTTTCTATGAAGTGATGTCAATTTTAGCTTTACTGAAAACTAACTAAATAACAAAATATCCGTTCGTTATCGTAATAATTCAAAACTGCGACAGTGACGTGACACGGAAAATTGTTAATATATATATATATAGGTCATTAGGCTTCTAATGATTTTTTTATTACAGTTTCTATAAATTACACATATTTTGGAGTTACATGTAGTTTGACATTTTCACTGTAAAATACCGTACACACACTTTTGCTGACATGGAGATCGAATATAAACTTAGCTCAGTATCTACTTTCTAAGTTTTATATCTATTCCACAATTGAAAAACACTTTTTTTAAAGAATAAGGATAAATGCTACACATACCTATGAGGCGCCATACGTGACTATATGTTGTAAGATAAATATATACGTTGTGTGTAAAATATATATATTGAATACAAAAATATATATGATGCAGACAAATATATATGATATTATATGTTACTCAGAAAAAAGTATTGTTCCCAAAAATATATATTGTCGACGCAAATGTTTATGTTATTTCGAAGAATATATTTGCTTTTTAAAAATATAATATCTCTTTAAAAATATATAGAAGATACAAATATGTATATAATTTCAAAAAATATATATTCTCTCAAAAAAAATAAATATATTGCAGACACATATTGATGCAATATCGATAAATAAATATTTGTTTTGAAAATATATACGTTAACCCAAAGCATTCCGCGTGAAGAAAAACTACTTCTCGGACGTGCATTTTTACAAAATAAATATTTGTTTCGGAAATATATACGTTTGCCTAAAGTATTCCGCATGTTCGCATCTATTACTAGACTGTGTATATTTACTGATATTGAATCTCACACCGTTTGATAACAGAGGGGTATCTCGATATCCGAGCCGGTACAAACGGCAGACATCAATACTGGTTAGATTATTTTTTTAAATGTCGTTCAATGATTGCCCTTTCACAAAACAGCGATACAATGACTGAATTAAATGTTTATTAATTGTAATAGAATCAAATGTTAACATTCTGCCTAATTTTCGCATAACGTTAAAGTTCAAGTTTGAACTGGTCGACTGAATTGGTCGGGATAATCACTGTAGAATGTCTAAACATCCACACACATGTACACTTTGTACATTTTTATCTCACTTATGTTTTTGAAAATACTTGGAAAAAACTTCTAACCAGTATTTATGTCTGCCGTTTTTATCGGCTCGGATATCAATATATCCCTCTGTTATCAAAGCTATGGGTTGTACGGTGTGAATCTGTGATCTCGAAACTAATAGCAACCATTATGTTTGCTTTATTGTTAATTATAAACGAAAATAGAATGGAACTGTATTACCATGTTTGACTTACATAAGGGATACAAAGATGTTCACTTGTGCATTGTGAAACGTGTGTCAGTTTGGTGTGTTTGGACGGGCTGCGCGGGTTGGGGAGATCGCGCCTGAGGAAACCCCGAACATCCACAAAATACCCCCATGCTTTTTTTAATACGAACAAATCTCTGTAATACCTCCCTGGATGTTTTTCCTTTACGCACCTCCACCCCAAACCCTACCACACACACACACTCCAGAAATCTCTTCCTGCTCCATTACATTCGGTCACCTAACAATCACCTCCAATAAAAAACAGTTCTTGACCCCACCCCAGTCCTCTGGAAAACTCGAAAATACCGTACCCTTCCTGAAAAGAAATATAAAAAGATCGGACAGGGAAAGTAGCATTCAAGGAGAACACCACGACACTCACCATTACACTTCAACACATATTCCTTCCTTTGGTTGCAACGGATATTGCGTGGAATAACCCAGTTAGACCTACAACGTTGACACCAGGGTAGGGACTAAAGTTAGATTCGGATATAATACCAACATTAGGGACAACCGTGGACAATGTTGCTCCTATGGTAGGAATTAAACAGTAAAAGTGTACATTTGTCTAATTTCCCTGGTCGTCCATTTCTTCACCCCCCCCCCCCCACACTCCCGCCACCCACACCCACACACACACATACACAGGCGGTGAAATAATTATTAAGTGCATGTGTTTTGCGGGCATGTATCACCTCCGAAATTACATACTAATATACTATAACTGTTTTACTGATACGAACTTTCTATCTGAAATGGAAGAAGGAATGGGATTGGGATTGGGAGAGGGTTTTGTTGCTAAATATTCCGAGAGAAGATTTTTTGTACAACGTTCAGATTCGCAGTAAAAGTGCATACACGTACGCAATGGACATACACAATCTATTAATAGATGCGAACATGCGGACTGCTTTGGGCTAACGTATATATTTTCAAAACAAATATTTATTTTGTTAAAAAAAACACGTCCGAGAAGTAGTTTTTCTTCACGCGGAATGCTTTGGGCTTACGTATATATTATCAAAGCAAATACTTTATATTTATCATAAAATGTGTTCTTTGTTTCTGTGTGTGTTTGTGGTTGACTGTCGTCCTTGAATGCTGCTTTTCCTGTTCGATTTTTATATCTATATTTAAAAGTGATTAGGCACAAATGATGCCTAAAATTACAAGCACACCCTATGTCCCCCAAACCCTTTCAGATTAACTCACTTGGACCCAATGGGCCCTTAAGGGTCCCAATTATCCAGAATGAATTGATTGGCAGCAGCTGCTCACCTCAACAAATAGTGTAATATATAGGGTATTTCCAACCATGTTTGTTGGACATTTTTATTTTCATAAGCAGATTATAAATAATCATAAGATATTGGTAGTACCAAAATATTCCCAAGATGACAACACTGTAAAGGAGAATTGCGATTGAATACGGTAACTGAGTATATGATAAATGAAATATCAAATGAAAGGTAATCAAAACTTATATCTTCTTTTCGGATTTGAACTCCCTAATGAAGTCGCTAAGTGCATTGTTGTCTGAATCGTTTTTCTGTATCCAAGATATTTGTACAGTCAAACGGAATAGATAATTGCTGGACATTAGATTTGAAGTTATTTCTCTGTTCGCCGAAATGGTCTCAGTCTAGAAGACAATGTTCAGTAGTGAATGGGATTAAGCAAGAGAGACCATCTTTATTTAAATATGTTATAATGTGGCTCCCCAAGCTCACTGGTATTAGATTATATCCCATTTCGCAGTCTTGTAATGGACTTATTTATTAATTTATTGGTACAAAAAAGGTCATGATTTGTAAAATTATTTTGAAGTTTATGTTTGTGAAGGTATTAAATTATGTGTTTGGTTGGTTAAATATTGATTTAATTTCAGAATTGTTTTACGTGTGATGGAGGGGCTAGTGGGATATGTTGATCTATAAAAATGTTGTTCACTCCTGCCTTGCATGCGAGGTCAGCGTTTTCGTTGCCGAGTATTTTGACATGGCCGGGCACCACTCCAATGTAATCAAAATAGTTAAGAGGTGACAATCATTTATTTGGATTAAAGTGTCTGATGTAAGATCAGGTCTTGAGTCACTTGAATCTGAGGAAAGCCATCTGTAAAGATATTAACATGAGAGGTATATTTGTTGTCAATATGTTCTTGAAAAGCCAGTTTTATTTCTAGTGGATTATCTTGTTTATTAATGATGTTCAAGAGAGTTATATCCACTATTGGGATGGGGGGGTGGGGGTGGGGGAGGGAGGGGGTGGAGTGGGGACCAATGTCCACGGTGGTATATCGTTTTTATTAAAAATCCAATAATGTGGATAGTATTTAACTTGTATTGTTCAATTAGATCAAAGATAACCGAACCAAAAGGTTTAGGCTTATTTTTGAATTTGTTTTTACTGCAGCTGTAGGTAAGTTTGATAATATCAATGACTGGATTTGTGGATTTACTGGTTTGGGATCTGGCCCAGAACCGCGGCCTCTGTATTTCTCTGTGTAAATGGAAGGGGTGGGGACTCCTGCTTCATGTTCTATTATGTTTTGTAATGGACTTAAGTGCTCCTAGTGCGATCCTTAAAGCTTTGTTTTGGACTATATCTAGCTGTTGTAGTAATGAGGGAGCAGCATATGAGTATACATGGGAACCATAATCAATTTTTGATCTGATGAGGATAAAGTAGAGTGTTTTTGTCTGAGCCAAAATCAGTTCCTTTTAGCATTCTTAATAAGTTTAAGTCTTTTTCACAGTTAGCTAATACATGATGTATGTCAGAGTTAAATGTCAGTTTTCTATCCCAAATGAGGCCTTAAATGTAACTGTTTTGCAAAATGTAATTTTAATATCACCTAGAAAGAGTTCAACATATTCACGGATAGTGTTGCCTATAGTTTTATTAGGTGATAATTTGAAACCCCATTTGTTAGCCCATTCCCAGATTAAATGTTGGCCCTTTTGTGCTTTATTTTGTAAATAATCTAAACAATTTCATGTTACCCATGTGCTGCTGTCATCCGCGAATTGGCTATTGACCATGCCAGTATATGTAAACAGTAATACACTGTACTTATATATGTTTTGTCAGTTTTCTATCCCAAATGAGGCCTTAAATGTAACTGTTTTGCAAAATGTAATTTTAATATCACCTAGAAAGAGTTCAACATATTCACGGATAGTGTTGCCTATAGTTTTATTAGGTGATAATTTGAAACCCCTTTTGTTAGCCCATTCCCAGATTAAATGTTGGCCCTTTTGTGCTTTATTCTGTAAATAATCTAAAAAACATTCATGTTACCCATGTGCTGCTGTCATCCGCGAATTGGCTATTGACCATGCCAGTATATGTAAACAGTAATACACTGTACTTATATAGGTTTTGTTTCGGTGTGTTGAAGGATTCATTACTCTGTGGTCATGAAAAATAAAACATGTTTTGCTTAATATTGTTCTTGACGGATACATTTTGATCGATACTATACGGGTTTTACCAGACAACGAATAAGGCCGCATTATCAGTCGAATTTATCGATCAAACATGAGTGTCACTAATTACAAATAATTAACACAGACAGGAAGTCCTAAATACAATTGACTCCGGTGTCAACTACCTTAACTTACTCGTTAATGAGCTGGCATTTCCGAATATTGTCTCGAATGTGTAGGCTTACGCATCAAATCACTATATCATCTTTTTAGTGCGTTTGCAGTTCATTCCATGGTTGCACTGTTTACGTTCATTTTCATTGAATGTGTACGAATAGTTACAAGAAAGTAAGTTGTCTTCGCTATTACATTAACTCTTATCCTATAGCCTATGTTATACAATCGGTAGCATTCTTGATGATTGATTTGTTTGACGTTTGTGATGGCACTGGTTTAATTGTGATTTAAATAAGCATTTGTTTTATTATTGAATAAGTATATAAACTGTCTTATACCACGGGTGTATGTATAGTAACCAAGTTCCAGTTCACACAATTATGATAAGCATGGTCTGACAATTTTCTGATGAGTATCAATATCTATGTAAAAAAGGAGTACGATAATGGACCTTTGAAAACGGCCGAGCACGACACATACGAAATATTGCAGTCGCGGTTTGATTGAGACTGTTCATGAGCGGTAGTGAAATATGCTAGCTACCGCTCACGCCCTCTAGCCTGGGGCTGAGCAGAACTCAGTATTCATACAAATCAACAGTACAGAATTTAACCATCCCGAAGATGGCAAGCATATGGCGGTGGATATAGCAATATTTGTATCTTTATTTCATCCCAGGATCTAATAAAATTGTATGCCCCAAGAGCGAAATAAACAAAAAGGAATTTAGTTGGGAGCAGCGGTTATGGAGCCTGCGAATAACAAGTAACAGCCAAAATACTAAATTAAAAAGCAGACAATATATCCTATGAATGGTTAAACAATACCCAGAGCCTTTTATCGGCCGTAGTAGTGGAACCGCCGAATCGAAAATTAAGTAAGAAAACAAAATAAATTGAAAATGTACCACCGATCACTAAATATAAGTATCGGACTCAGCGATCTCTAACGATCGAATGAATAACAGTACTGATTGCAATCGCGGGGAGACGTTTTACTGCCGCCATCATGACAGCATATGGTTCTAATTCAAATATGCGTATATACACATATACATATATTTATACACATATAAATATATGTATATGGTACATAACTCTTCTATTTAAACAGAATATCTCGTCTTTTAAGGCAGGCATTAACCAGAAACTTAGCAAATTTTCATGAACATGATTTTAAGAGGTAACACAATTTCTCATAATCGTAAGACACGAATACGAAGTGTCTGTAAGTTGTTCATGAAATACTTAGTTGCTTATAACGGTATGTTGTTAGGGTTTGTAATTAGAGACACACTTACGTCCTTTGTAGGTTTTTATACTTTAATATGGAACTAACAGCCTGGAATTAGAAAGAAATAACATTATAACGTAATACAAAAAATGTACAAAGTAATTATTCCATCATTCCAGCATGTCTAGCGAAATACATCATTTCACAAATACATACAAATTAAACAATACATACCAGGCAATGACCTCAATAAAGGTACTCTGTATAGACAGGCAAGTAACTCTTTAATTATGGATAGTATAAACTATCAACAATAATTTACTCTTGAAGAGGCAGAACGTACTCCGCTGACAGCTGTGACAAAAGTGATGTTAGAAAGGACTTTCATGCGTGAAAATAAAGAACATGGGAGTTCAAACTGCATGCAACTACCGAACTGGTTAGGTAACCTATTAACATCACACATACTATAAACATACATACAACATACATGTACACTGAAAGTAGTTCAGTGTCCAGTCTAAACTGTCAAGATAAATACAAATGCTAAGGTTCAGTGGTTACTATAATTAAATGGAATGTAGGCACTATCTTTAAAGGTACAGTAGACATATAGTATAAATAAACACCTGTTGACAGGTATACGTAGGGCAAATCAATAGAAAATGTAATTCGTCCTCAGTTTCATTTATTGGCATAATTAACAGAGCCTTTGGTCAACACTTTTTCCTACAAAGCCATCACACATACTATAAACATACATACAACATACATGTACACTGAAAGTAGTTCAGTGTCCAGTCTAAACTGTCCAGATAAATACAAATGCTAAGGTTCAGTGGTTACTATAATTAAATGGAATGTAGGCACTATCTTTAAAGGTACAGTAGACATATAGTATAAATAAACACCTGTTGACAGGTATACGTAGGGCAAATCAATAGAAAATGTAATTCGTCCTCAGTTTCATTTATCGGCATAATTAACAGAGCCTTTGGTCAACACTTTTTCCTACAAAGCGTCCTGTAAGGTGAGCAAGTACCAGAATGTATGCCCTGCTTTGCACCGTTAACGGTCAAACACATCTTATTGGAATGTGTAGACTTTGATCCTATGCGTCAAAGGTACTACAATGTTAATACTATGAAAGAGTTATATGATACTGTAGATTTTAGTCTTGTTTTAGATTTCCTCAAAAAGATCAGACTATATAAATCATTGTAATGTGTTCTTATAAATATTTACTTGTTTATATACCCGTTGACGGGCATTTGTTGATTTACATACAGACTTTATATTACACCTTATCATCCCTTATTTTTTAATAATTTTATCTTTATATATTTACATTAATTTTTAATTAATTCTTCATTTTAATCATTTTTTTTGCGCACAATATGACCTATTTATGTGTCGACGTGCCGTAAAACACCATTCATTCATTCTACTCTCAGAGGCAATATAACGCACCGGAACTGTGCCAGTAGTTTTTTTCTGAGATTTAATCTGAGATAAGTCTCACATTCACATGTGTTCTTGAATTTAATATCGGTTCTTAGCTAAGACACTTTCTTCACGTCCGTTTCCCAGATATTCGGACGTGATACACGCATACACTCAGCGACAAGGTATGAACTTTTGTTTTTAGATTGTTCACTTTATTCTTTGACTAAAACGTGGAGCCCTGCTTCAATACAATATGTTTCGATATATTTGTGATGAATTTTAAAACGTATATGTTTCTTTCTATATGCATTAAATATCACACTATTACCAACACCAGATGCAAATGGATTAAACCACAAGTTGTTACAAATTGACCATGACGAACTGTTACTGTTTGTTACCTGTTTATTTGTATTAAAAGAGAATTTGTTGAATATTTATCGTATCAAACTATAAACATGATAAAGGCATACATCATGTACATGTACAAGTAAGTAAATTCATAATGGACCTTAGTCTCATTTATTTTTTTACATACGGACGTTTATAGATCTTTAGGCATACCGGAAGTAAATCACTTTGGTATTCATGCCTGGTGTAGTCGAAAGGAGTTCCCAATAATATAATCCGTCAGTTTTTCTTGTGATAAAAGGCATTTTTGAGTATTTAGGGTCTGTTTTTCTGGATGAAATGGGTTCATTGACTTGTTTGTGAGAGGTAAGAACCATTTGCATGGCTATATGTTGATTTTATTTATCACTTGAAGGTTTTGAAAATGAAAGTAGAATACATGTAAGGGGTGCCGAATGAATGCATTTTGTACGGTGGCAACAAAGATGAGAATTTTATTTTCTTATATGCCACATGACCCCTACTTTTCTCAGCAGTTTTCTAGAGAGGAAGGCCACATCACTAAGAGTATGTAAGTGAATCTTAGTTTGAACTTCATTTTGAAAAATGACCAGCTAGGGAGGTTTTTAAAATTTACACAGGGCTCAATGGGACTTTATTTACTTCCGGTACACCTAGAAGAGACTTCCGCTTTATTTTCTGGGGTATAATGTGTCGTCTGCACTAACTGAAACTTTATCAGAATGGATCAAAATCACTTTTTTAACACATTAAAAGAAAGAATTGATGAAAAATCTGAAGTTTTTGGTGAAAAGGGGTGTTTAAAGTGGTTAGGTGGCACGAGTATGGGTAAATTGCCTAGATATGGAAAAATTAGAGTTAAATTTCCAGCAGAGCGTTTTTCAAAATACTATTATGTTCATAGAATAGCCTATATGTGCCACAGAAAGATGTTAAATATACCTAGGAACCTTCATGTGTCTCATTTATGTAAATTTTCTTTATGTCTCAATCCTGAGCACCTCTCTTTAGAGCCACAGTACATAAATAATGAGTGCCAGATATGCACCGATAAATGTTTTTCTCACAAAGTACAGCAACACCGGTTTCGGGATTGTATTTTATGGTAATTCCATTTAATTATTGCGCTATGTTTTTATGCATTACGATATTAACCGAACTTATCGCGCAATAAATTGCTTCTATTTATATGTTTACAACAAGTTAAACATGTTTATGTGTTCATTATGCCCCTGCACAGGCTTGAACATTTTTAAAAAAAAAAAGAATTGGATAGAAATGTTAGTATATCACTTACTATTTTTCCTATTTACAATCATTGTCCCTGTTGAGGCTTTTATGCATACTGATGGTCATTTCAGTGTTTCAGTGTTGAATAGTCTGGCTTTGGGTCTGAAATTCCTTTCACATAGTTCAATTCTGCATGCAAGTTGTACCGCCGCATGCGAGTTGCGAACCTAGAACCACGGGCCTTTTGTTTATATTTCACACTTTTGCGTCTTTTTTCGTGGAGATCTGTTTTGAGTAGATGCTTGATTACAGATGACCCCTTTGTAAATGGGGCACTGACGGCTTCAGCTTTCTTAAGTGTTGATACTGCATAGCCATGGTTTAATCGCAATATCTGACCATGAATGCGACCATAACATGTCCGGGGAAATGTCACTGATTTAGGCATACAAGCTTGATAGGCTCTGTTTACCGCTTCACACTTCTGTGTAGAGGACAGAAACCGTGTAATGTCTATACTTTTAGGTCCCAGGAATGTTAAAATACACTGTTTGAGGATTATTTCATCAGGTTCTGTCATTTTTAGCTTAATATTATTTGGCATGAAGTTTTTTGCACTCCGGAAATTGCCCGTGCATATAAGACTGATCTTAGAACATTGTTCACCACAATAACCTTTGAAACACAGAATAATTGTTGAAATAATGTCCGGCATTTTGTTGTTTATCAATGTAATGTTGCTTTTGTACAACGCATGAGCTTTTCGCAGCTCGGAATTACATCTAGCTTTTATAGAGAGGGCAAATCTGTTCCTGAGATTGCTTTTGTTTTTACCATTGAACATTGTTTTACTCCAAGGTGCTTTGTTAATTTCTCTTTTTAGTGAGTTTCCTAGATGTCTGACATCTTTTAAGTGTATAACATCATTACCTTGACCTTTGTCAACACCTTTGTGGCCTTTTGAGTCACCATCTCCAGTAAATCCAACTATGTCAAGCTCCTGATTGATTTCATTAGTAACTATTTCATTCCATTTTCCTTCATTGCCTATAGATTCTCTTTCATTTAGGTTGGCAGTGCAGTTGCCAGGGTGGTTAGGACACTGAATTGCATTTCCTTTGTTTTTTAACCTACTTGCTACAGGACATAATTTCGAACCAACAAATGCACCAATTATAAGTTTATCTCGCGTATTATTTTCGCACATTGTAGTGGTGACTATAGTTCCGGCCTGGAATGGGATACTGTCCGAGTTAAACAGCGGGTTATTATAACAGGAATCTCCCTCAACTAGTACGCTCTTTTCTTCTTTTTGACCACACAGTTTATTTTCCTTCCTTAGATTGTCCCTAATTTCATGCATATCTTGTTTATTTAAAGTTTCAAGTGCTTCGCTAACTTTATTCGACTGCAACTGCATGCCCCTTATTGATGGCGGAATGATCTCAGCATTCACCATAATTCTACATGCAGCAGTATTGCTAATAGGAGAAGTCATGAGACCAATTTGTAAGCCTACATTAGCCTTGGCAGCTTTTCTTCCTCTTTTAACACCATCATTTATCTCTTCATACAGCCTATAATATTTGCTGATGTATGAACATTTCGTACACTTGAGTCGTTCACTCCAACACAGACCCCATTTACGAGATGCCGCGGTATCAATTATCAGGTTCCCGACACAGTCTTTATTTTCAAGACGGTGATTTCTTATTTCAGAATTGAACATCATTGACAGTTCATATCCGCGGTATACTTTATTGGTAAACAAGTCCGGGTGTATGTCTGAGTCGGGTTCACTGTACTGAGTAACCAAGTTGCGGCAGGTGGAGATTGGTCGCATTGGCACCACACTGGTCGCAGTCCCACCAACATCACTGAAAGTGAGTACACCCTCATTTTGAACAATTCTTCTTTCATATGACTCATCAGGCAGTCTGACATATTTGCGGTCACTCTCATTCTTTACAAATTCCATGGAACAACCTCTATTATGAGGTGAATTTCCTTTTTTAAATCCAATTTTCTTTAAACGAAGTAAATTTTTGCGCCCCATTTTTTAAGATTTTTCTACATTTCACATAGATCTTGACTATCAAATAACAATTTGTGAAATAATTAATGCTTGGGATTATTCAAAATTCACATTGGAACAAATAATTACCATACACTGACATGCAAGACCAATTTTGCCCTTTCTTATGTCATAGTACCAACTTGGTCAGATTCCATCTGACACATTTCAAGTAATACACAGGGTAGATAGGAAATGTCAGAGTGTTATTTAAAAAATAAACCATTTGACATCATGTTTCTCCTAAATGTCAATTATTATGATAAGATAACTTTTTATAACCCTTTTCAATGAATTTGAGTTTAAAAAAATAAGTATTAATAGTAAATAATACAAAATTTTAATGATTTTTTTTTAAAAAATGCAAAAAAATTACCCTTTTTGCCATATTTTTTTTATTTTATTCCTTATAAGCTGCATATTTTCAATGATTTTATGGTTAAACAATCTGTTTCGCATGTATTGGTGGGTAAAACATTAAAAAAAATGACGCGTTTTTCAGAATAATCACTATTTTTTAGAGGCAACAAATTATGCCTCGGCTTAGACTTTGGCGGACATCTGAAGAATTTTCTATGTGTATAGGAAAATGGACATATTTTCAAAAATAATTGTCCTATAACACTAAAACTGATAGGAATTGTTACTATCATGTTATAACACACAGAGAAGGTTAAATAATGACTTTTAATTTTGAAGAAGGTTCCTTATAGGCATACCGGAAGTAAATCACTTTGGTATTCATGCCTGGTGTAGTCGAAAGGAGTTCCCAATAATATAATCCGTCACTTTTTCTTGTGATAAAAGGCATTTTTGAGTATTTAGGGTCTGTTTTTCTGGCTGAAATGGGTTCATTGACTTGTTTGTGAGAGGTAAGAACCATTTGCATGGCTATATGTTGATTTTATTTATCACTTGAAGGTTTTGAAAATGAAAGTAGAATACACGTAAGGGGTGCCGAATGAATACATTTTGTTTACGGTGGCAACAAAGATGAGAATTTTATTTTCTTATATGCCACATGACCCCTACTTTTCTCAGCAGTTTTCTAGAGAGGAAGGCCACATCACTAAGAGTATGTAAGTGAATCTTAGTTTGAACTTCATTTTGAAAAATGACCAGCTATGGAGGTTTTTAAAATTTACACAGGGCTCAATGGGACTTTATTTACTTCCGGTACACCTTTATAGAAGCGCCTTAGACGTCTTATTGCGTTTGACCAAGAACCGTGTGGACAATTTCAGACCGAACAGTCTACTCGTTTAATTTTAAATAGCAACCCCAGTTGATTTTTTAATGTCAATGGATTTAGTTGTTTTTAGGCTTAACATATTGGGCTGAATAAATGAATAAATGCAGCACAAATCAGTTTAAATTACAAAAATATCTCAATTAGGGGCAAAGTTACAATAATTTAAAGTTATCAATTTTTGGTCGATTTTCAGAATGTTCTGCTTTAATATTATGAAATAACGCGTTCAATCGATGGCACCGAAAATACTGAAATTATTAATAAAATTGTTGTAACTTTTTTGTTTCTTGAGATATCTGAATCAAACTTGGCATTTTAATGTAAAAATGGATGCTGATTCAGATTCTGTACTTGTATTTTAAGTATTAAGTATCTAGGGATCCTATAAAATGAAAATAATATTAAAATTAAAAAAAATATTTTTAATTCATACACAGATATTTTTTTTAAAAAAAAGTCAATATGTTAGATCAATCATCATTTAAACACAAATATTATAAATATCACATATTACATTTCTGACACAGTCAAATATCACAGTTTAATTTCAAATTCAAGGTTAAAATAAGTGTTTATATAACTTTTCATACAGAACAAATTTAAAGAACCACCATATTCAAAAGTTAACGTCCTGTTTTGTTGCAATAATTTTAAAAAGCGTATTTAGGCTGTGGTACTTTTCATATCGGTGGACATATTTATGTGAACATGGCCGGGAAAGTTAAGCCACTGTCACCACTTACGACGTAAGTATTGTGCATTTAGCTGAGTCGCTCTTAACCAATGACGCGCCTTTCTTGCACGTTCTTCTCGTTTATTAACATTGCGCACAGAATAGTATCCTACTCTTGCTTTCAAATGTTCCACTTTTTCACTGTGGAGCTCAATTTGTCTCGAGCTCAATTTGTCTCTGAAATTGATCGATACTTTTTGCTTTTTTTGACAGTTTATATTCTAAAAGATGTTTTCTGTTAGAGTTTGGACTGCCCAAAATGTCATCAATGTCATCAGAGTCTGTTTGTATTGAAACATGAAATATTTTAGCATCGGTCGACTCCACTGTATTCAGCTCGTGTGTAATTGTACTCGTCGACAATGTAGTGCTGCTTGTCAAGACATTGTCAACAGAGACCTCATCTTTCTCATTTGATGTAGGTTTGTTCTCTTTCACGTGAATGATTGTGTGTTTCAAAGAACTACCTATGGATACTGAGGTTGGGAATGTTGGCAAAAATGCATCCCGAAAAAATACTGACAGGGACGCATAGTTCTTCACCTTCTTTTTCTTTTCCAGTTTCTTTTTTGTTTCAGCGAGGCGGTTTAGTCGTGCTCTACGTTTATCAACACTTACAAGTAAAAAGCTTGGTTCGATACACTGAATCCATCGCAAAAACTGTAAAATTGGTAGATTGCACTTTTGTTGGTATGACTTCAGTTCAAAAACAACTCCATTTGTAAGACTACCTGTTTCTACAAGACTGATTATGTCTGCATCAATATTCTGGATTGTTAAGTCAATGTCTTGACAATATGGCCCCAGATACTTATCCATGATTGTTAGGAAGATGAAAACACATGATATAAACCTTAAAATAAAATAATACATATTTGTGTTCACAGTCTGATATTGAATTACATTATATATTTTGTTGTTGTTTTTTGTAAATAAACACATTTATTTATTAAATTAAAACAGATTAATCAATTTAAACTAATTAGATGTCATTTGCTATTGTTAGACCAATTATATTTCATAAGTGGAACAAATTGGTAGTTTTCGTCCGAAATAATGTAACGTCCGAATACTATGACACTTATATTTTTTCGGCCAAAAACGATGACGAAAACAGATTTTAAAACAGCTATATAGGGTCAAATTGTTCACTTTGTTTTGTGACAGTAAGGTGTTTTACTTACAATAAAGTCAATTTCATTGATTGGTTGTAAAATTTGACGATTATATACCGAAAATAGAGAACTATTGGTAATTTACACACCACTCAAAAGTTTTTGAAAATCGTACGAAATACGTTCAGCAGATCAGGTATTTAAAACTCGTCAGTTACATCATTATTTGTGATAAATCAAGCTATTAAACAAAGAAAAACACTACTTCATATATTTTATTATCAAATAGCGATTCTAAACAACAGAAAAGTTGTTTATCGTACAGAAAAAAGCGTTTCATTAGCGACAGGTCGATTGGGATTTTTTTCTAAATGGCGGCGATCAAATCGCACTGATAATCCGGGCCGCGTGACTATTTTAATTACGTTTTTCAAGTTTGGGGCTTATTGCGGGGGACTACAGTAGGGATAAATACAATAATATATATATTTTTAGAAAGATCAGATTTATCAGATTTTAATGGTGTATAGTAATTTTGGATTTACCTTCAACTTTTTAAAGAAGACGTCCTTGACTTTGTGGTGTCGTAGGTTGGCTTTGGATTATCCAATTAAAAATTACTAAAAACCGGGGGATAGATGAATCTTTTCTCTGATTGGATATATTTAATTCATGAATATTTATTTGTATAATTTTGTCGCGCGCGCATCTGTTTACAATGACCCGAATGTTCTTTGTCTAAAATTGGATCAGATAAGAAATAAGCGAAAATTACTGACATTTCGTCAATACCTGCAAATAAAAGTAAAAATCGGGAAACAAATGAAAACAAAATATATACCATTGTAAAGATAATTTTATTACCTTTTAATAAATGTAAACTTTATTAGAATCAAATAAAGCAATTTGAAGTAAATGCACATTATATTACACTGATCAGGTAAATTTGCCAAATTCTTAATATGATAAGGGGGATTCCTGGGGTTGGTAGTTTAAAAGCAAATATTTCCAATAAATCGCAACACAACTATAAATAAACACTCTTAACTTATCAATACATAATTAATCTTCACTTTAATATGACATTTATGGCAAATTTAGATATATTAACATTAATAAACTTCTAGATTTAACAATATATGCACATTTGTCAAACTTTTCGCGTGTAAATAACTTGTATGACGTCACTACGACCTATTCTCAACGGTCGAGAATGCGGTACGCGATACTGTATGTTGTGTCTGTTAATTATGTAGTATTATTATGTTGTTATGTATCATTTTTTCGGGCTTGGAGAGGTGGGGTATGAGGGTCATTGGTCATTGAAAATTATATTCGACTCCCCCACTCTCCTAAACACCGGCCGTATACTATTTTTTTACTTTTTTTATTAGATCTATCTATTAGGACCAGTGTCTATTCTAGAAATCGAAAAGTAGGGGGATTTTCAACCCTATACTTGAAAAACGTGGGTGATTTTAAAAAAGCATGTTGGGATATATGAATACACATGAACTGACAGACAGCTTTAAAATTTGTGGTACATGTGACTGTAAACTTCAATTTTAAAACGAACGAAAATAATGTCTGCAACCGCAAAGCAAACCATGCATTAGCCTCTGTCACCCGGCCCGCTTCTGATTTCTTCGTTACGCTATGCTACACGGATCCAGAACCAGGGCCGGGGGAAATAGGACGTTTAAAATCGCCCTAACGTTCTGGGCGATTTTGACGAGATTTTTAGAGATTCAACGAGACTTTCAAAATACATATTTTTAAGTTAATTTACAAATAATTTACAAATAATGTTTTATTTTTAACTGATAAGAAGCATCAAGTGACGTTAACAAGTTTAACTGATGCATCAACAATTGACGTTGTACGTTTATTTACAACATGAGGTCACGCATGCGTCGACATTATACGCGTGAAAAAAACGCGCGAATAAAGTGTGCTAATCACTAGTGGGCGCTTTAATTGGCCTCATCTGCCCAGACCGATATCTGCAAGTAAGACAAATGCATGATAAGGTCTAGCTGGCCGAGACTAAACAAGCATGTCCTAAATATTTTCGACTGAACAGAACAATTTCAATTTGATCTTAGTTTTAAAAACGCTATTTCCTCTACTACTCAAGTCTTGCGCAAGGGTCACGAGTCGTGGAAACGGCTAACGTATTAAATTATATACTGTTTAATGATAACGTCACTGGCTTGTGACTTAGGTTAATGGTAAGCACGCTCGCCTGGAACGCCGGAGATCTGAGTTCAAATCTCCAAATATTTTATTATTTTTTAACTGTAATAATTAATTAAAATCTGTTTTATTTAAGGAATAAAATAACAAAATTGAATATTAATTGAAGGAATATTGATCTTTGATTGATATTACTATAAACCGTAAACAAAAAAATCCTAATGGCTCAAGTTTCTAGTAATTCCATGAAAGTCTGTATTCTTTTCTGCAAACTTATTCTAACTGATTTAAATGTGTTTATTTGTGTATCATACTCATTTTCATAAGAGTTGTCTCCTGGATAATCATGTTTATTTCTATTTTGAATGTTAATTAAAGCGCACTTTTACATTTAAGCAATGATCGATTATAGGCTTTCATAAGCGATCATCATAATCGGATGCTTCACAAATCGATGATGGGTTTAAAACAATCGATTAATCAGCAGCGTTAACATTAAATATTTCAAAAACTTATTTGTTTGTGGTGTTCTAATGCTCACTCCCCTATAACTCCGTATATACAAAGGGTGTGCGGAACCAACAACACGTATGGATGAGACACCGAGAAAGGTATTTGTTTATGGCCGAATTGTATAGGTTTCTCTTCGTGAAGGTGAAAAATTGTGATTGCGTGTTTTTTTTTTGTTTGTTTTTTTTAGCAATAATGCATTTGATGTTGCACCTAAAATGGTATGTATTACATGTTTATTATATGCTTACTTCATATTAAGATTTCCCAAAACTTACTTATCCACAATTATTTTATTATTAAAGCAAAGGTTCACGTATTGCTTTGATTTGCTGAAGTACGTTAATTTATACGGTTACCATTTCAAGCATAATTAATATTGAGGAGATATAACTATGCATTAATATTGGATTATGTAGTGTTTTGTGTTGGTGAAAAAGTAAAAACACGTAGAATTTTTAATTTTTAAATGTATTGGTTTCTAGCAGTGGATATATTGGTGCACAAACGAAGCCACGTTTATATGTATAGGTTCCTGTCTGAAGTCATTTCAGGATGTGGAAACAATATGCGTCTACTGTCGTTCTTCATTAACAATGACGAATGACGTAATATTGCACTGCGTCGAAGTGCAGGAGGAAAATGTTTCCATTTTGTGGCCAAATGTCCTTGACGGTGGTCTAACTTCAAATACGGACGTCTGTAGGCTCCATATGACCTTAGCTGTTGGAGGGCCGTTAAACCCAATTTAAATAAAATCAATCAAATTAATGCATTTATCTGCCATAAGATCGCGTGGGTTTGAGTCCTGCTCCTGCCACAAGATTTTATATGCGCGAGAGTTTGCCAGTTACTTGCGGAAGAACGATGGGTCTACTCAGGCAATCTCATTAAAATCATATCCTAATTACGAGTTGATACTCCTCGCTATAGGATCTGACAACACTCCCTTGTAGGTCACGTCAGATCGACCTTTCATCTAATCAGTATTCATGAGAAGATCAACTAAATTCAACCAATGAAATCGCGCGTTTCATATGCACTTCAGATGACGTTCGAGTGAACTCAACAAACGAAAATCCACTGTCATAGATCAATATCCGAATAAAGATAAAGTCTTAGTGTGTTATTGATGTGGATTGCACGATAAATTCAAAGAAATGCAGTAAATGGCATGTTTTACATCAAGATACGAAGCAAATCATGGGGGCTGCCATGTGTGTTTTGAAAATATATATTCCACCGAAATTATTACGACATTAGTACTCTAAACAGTAAGTCATAGTACATCTTGCCCAGTAAATATTCAATAATGGTTGGTCTATTAATTTTGTCAACTCAATTAGTTTGTGTTTTTATAAGCTAACGTTACGGACATTGTCTCTTTCAATACCGAGCGTAGACTGCTCCACAGCGTTTTACTGAAACGCGACATGCGCAGTGAAGCAGTCTATACCGAGCAATCGTAAAGTCAATCTAACGTGACCTCTAATGGAGTGTTGTCAGCTCCTTGTAGTGTAGAGTATCGTAGCGTGATAACGGGTCTGATTTGAATGATAGTACTACTCAGATATCTTCCTTTCTACTCAAATATCTTCAGATATATGAGTACTACTAAGGTAACTGAGGTCTTCCTCAACCAGTTCAAATTGACGCCATGCATACCCTTGTTGATGTGTTGCGAAACACCATCAAACTAGAATTCATCAACAAATTATTAATATTTACGCCTTCAATAGATTTTAAAGGTAAGCAATGTTTCAATATCATTTTGATAGGAAAATGAACAGCACTCGGGAAACAAGAAAATAATTACTGAAGTTTAAATCTAAGCAAGATAAAAAATAAACTGAAATGAAACATGTAAATGTAAAACCATCACTTCATTTTCCACTCTCGTTCACAAACAAGATCTCCAAATACTCCATGTTGTTTGTGCACCAATACAAAATAGAAAACTTTTTATGTTTAATGTTTGCGACTTTTGTGATGTTAAAATAGAATGTTGACCTTATTCACATTATCACCCTGTTATGGAAATAATTGTTTGTTTCATTCAGAAAGGAATGGGTAAAAACATAATTTAATAAACCCGGGAAAAACACGGTTTTATACAATTATTCTGCACGTTTTCACTAATTTTCGTTTTTGTAATAATACAACACACGCCGATCTGATTCATGTACTCTCATTTATATTTTCAAAAAAGTGCTATTCAAAGTATATTACCTCTCAGTGAAAACAACAATAGCGTTTCCTATATGCCAAAATGTATGAAAACACGTTACACTCTGTGTACTGCTCGGCTGAGAATCAATTCATTCATCGGTGTCTCACCCGTACGTGTTTTCGGCTCGGCACACTATTTGCATATACGGAGTTATAAGGCAGTGATGCTAGTAAAATATGATACCGAAATAATTTTAGTTGACATATTTTAGAATTAGGAACATCCAAAGATGCACTAATTCAAAGTACTAAAATAGTTAACACAATCCCGGCGTGTTCTTAGAAATTCTATTTAATACATTGTTATGCGATGTCAACCAATCTTTCCCAGGTCATGCGCATATACTTAATGGAGATAAGGTAGTATGGGTGTATTAAGTGTGTTTTAGTTAACCTCTAACATCTGTCGGATCTTTAGTACCTTATTTATGTCATTTGTACTAGCTGGGCGACCGGCATGTCCCAGTGGATAGCGCGGTGGACTGGAGGACCCGGGTCCAAGCCTCACCGGCGCCATTGAATTCTGTCAGCGTATTCTTGTGCAAGACTCTTTCCGTTAGCCTCGCCCGTCTGATGGGGATTTCTGGGTGGTCACGTTAAAGAACAATAGGAATCTATTCAATAATAAGAGTATGGCAGGTTCCCGGATTTCTGCGTTTCCTACCCCTATTTCTTGGGTGGCTCTAAATAACATATATTGCGTTGATGAGTCGTTAGGAAAAAAATGATTCGGTACCTAGTCGGTACATACATTATAAAAAATATAAAAAGAAGAAATGTAAATTAGACACACATGCTCCATGACTCTGTATTGCTTTTCAAAAAAGTGATGTCCTTGTACTGATTTAGAAATTTATAAAGTCTGGTCTCTGATAGGCGAGACATTTGAATCTGCGGATGGTTGTACTCTGTACAATTGATCACCCCATCAAAATGAAGACATACATGCATGCAATGCTAAACAACACGCGGTCTTTTGTTTGTTTCAGACACCACATTAAGAAGACGTAACAACATGCAAATGCATCTTCAGACACACATGGAACTCTCTACAGAACAGATTCAGGTTGTGTAGCACAGACTTTACAAAGCCAGGTAGTCTTACCAGACATATGAAGATACATACAGGGAAGACACCATATATGTATAATGTGTGCAGTAAATGATTTATCTTCCTTCAAAAACACACGTACACACATACAAGCAAGACATCATTTAAGTATAGCATGGCTTTAAATGAAAAATATTTAAATGATTAATTATGAAACGAAACATTTTTATGCTTATTTAACGACGACATTTATATTGAGCTGTTATGACATTTGTCTTTATATACCTTGTACACATATACATTGAAAGGGGCTAATTTGTATCGCTATTTGATTGGTTAAATTGGTGTATATAAGACAATTTATACCCGCGTTAATCCATTGTTGAAATTTGAGGAAAAAACAACAACAGAGTGTGTGTGTCTCAAACATTTTCGACCAAGGACTTATCACGATCCCGTTTAAATCTCGTGATTTATAGTTGGGGGTATTCGCATTTCCTTTCTTTTATAATCAAACGAAAATCCAAGTGATTCAACATAGTCGGTAACTTTTGACACTGAACATTGAACTTTTAGATGTGTTGGCGTTGTTTCAGTAGTAATAACGTTGTCAGCACGAGGTTATACCATACCTGAGTATAAAAAGATGCAAACAGGAGGTGCTAGGCGAATATACGGAGACAACGAGGATCATGCCTTGGCATGATGAAAAGAAAATTTAGCTGGACATACTCACATACGTCCCATTTATCTGGGCATACTGACATACGTCCCATATAGCTGGACGTACATACTTCCCATATAGCTGGACATACTCACATACGTCCCATTTAGCTGGACATACTCACACACGTCCCATTTTGCTGGGCATACTCACATACGCCCCATTTAGCTGGAAATACCGACATACGTCCCACTTAGCCGGGCATACTGACATACGTCCCACTTAGCCGGGCATACTCACATGCGCCCCCATAGCTGCACATACTGACAAACGTAAAACTTAGCTTGACATACTGACATACTTCCAACTTAGCCGGGCGTACTGACTTACGTCCCACTTAGCTAGACATTCGCACATACGTCCCATTTAGCTGGGCATACTCACATACGTCCCATTTAGCTGGACATACTCACATACGTCCCATTTAGCTGGACATACTCACTTACGTCCCATTTAGCTGGACATACTCACATACGTCCCACTGTGCTGGACATACTCACATACGTCACATGTAGGTGGACATACTCGCATGCGTCCCATTTAGCTGGGCATACTCACATACGTCAAATTTAGCTGGACAAACTGACAAACGTCCCATTTAGCTGGACATACTGACATACGTCCCATTTAGCTTGGCATACTGACATACGTTCCATTTAGCTGGACATACGCACATTCGTCACATTCAGCTGGGAATACCCGCATACGTCCCATTTAGCTGGGCATACTCACATACGTCCCATTTAGCCGGACATACACACATACGTCCCACTTTGCTTGACATCCTCACATACGTCATATGTATCTGGACATACTCACATGCGTCACATTTAGCTGGGCATACTCACATAGGTCAAATATAGCTGGACAAACTGACAAACGTCCCATTTAGCTGGACATACTGACATACGTCCCATTTTTCTGGGCATACTGGCATACGTCCGATTTAGCTAGACATACGCACATTGGTCACATTTAGCTGGGCATACTCACATACGTCCCATTTAGCTGTGCATACTCACATACGTCCAGTTTAGCTGGACATTCTGACATACGTCCCATTTATCTGGACATACTCACATACGTCCCGTTTAGCTGGGCATAGTGACATACGCCCCATTTAGTTGGACATACTCACATACGTCCCATTTAGCTGGGCTTACTGACATACGCCCCATTTAGCTGGGCATACTAACACACGTCCCATTTAGCTGGGCATACTCACGTACGCCCCATTTAACTGGAAATACTCACATACGTCCCATTTAGCTGGGCAATCTCCCATACGTCCCATTTAGCTGGACATACTCATATACGTCCCATTTAGCTTGACACACTTAAATACGTCCCACATAGCTGGGCATACTCACATACGTCCCACTTAGCAGGAAATTCTGACATATGTCCCACTTAGCTGGGCATACCGACATCAGTCCCATTTAGCTGTACATACTCACATACATTCCATTAAGCTGGACATACTCACATACATCCCATTTAGCTGGGCATACTCACATAGGTCCTATTTAGCTGGGCATACTGACACACGTCCCATTTAGCTGGACATACTCACATACGTCCCATTTCGCTGGACATATTCACATACGTCCCATTTAGCTGGACATACTCACATACGCTCCATTTAGCTTCATATACTCACATACGTTCCATTAAACTGGAAATACTCACATACGCCCCATTTAACTGGACATACTCACATACGTCCCATATCACTTCGCATACTGACATACGGCCCATTTAGCTCTACATACTCACATACGTCCCCATATAGCTGGGCATACTGATATACGTCCCATTTAGCTGACCATACGCACATACGTCCCATTTAGCTGGACATACTGACATACATTCCATTTAACTGGACATACTGACATACGTCCCAATCAGCTGGGCATATTGACATACGTCCCATTTAGCTGGACATACTCACATACGACCCGTTTAGCTGGACATACGCACATATGTCCCGTTTAGCTGGACATACTCACATACGTCCCACTTAGCTGGAAATACTCACATACACCCCACTTAGCAGGACATACTCACATTCGCCCTACTTAGAAGGCCATACTAACATACGTCCCATTTAGCTGGACAGACTGACATACGTCCCATTTATCTGGGCATACTGACATACGTCCCCTTTAGCTGGGCATACTTACATACGTCCCAAATTGCTGGACATACTCACATACGTCACATGTAGCTGGACATACTCACATGCGTCCCCTTTAGCTTGGCATACTCACATACGTAAAATTTAGCTGGACAAACTGACAAACGTCACATTTAGCTGGCCATACTGACATACGTCCATTTAGCTGGGCATACTGACATACGTCCCATTTAGCTGGACATACGCACATTCGTCACATTTAGCTGGACATACTCACATACGTCCCAATTAGCTGGGCATACACACATACGTCCCATTAAGCCGGACATACACACATACGTCCCACTTTGCTGGACATACTCACATACGTCACATGTAGCTGGACATACTCATATGCGTCCCATTTAGCTGGGCATACTCACATACGTCCCATTTAGCTGGGCATACTGACATACGTCCCATTTAGCTAGACATACGCACATTCGTCACATTTAGCTGGGCATACTCACAAACGTCCAATTTAGCTGGATATACTGACATACGTCCCATTTATCTGGACATACTCACATACTTCCTGTTTAGCTGGGCATTCTGACATACTTATTTAGCTAGACATACTGACATACGTCCAATTTAGTTGGGCATACTGACATATGTCCCATTTAGCTAGACATACGCACATTCGTCACATTAAGCTGGGCATACTCACATACGTCCCATTTAGCTGGGCATACTCACATACGTCCAATTTAGCTGGACATACTGACATACCTCCCATTTATCTGGACATACTCACATACGTCCCGTTTAGCGCGGCATACTGACACACGCCCCATTTAGCTGGACATACTCACACACGTCCCATTTAGCTGGGCATACTGACATACGCCTCATTTAGCTGGGCATACTCACGTACGTCCCATTTAGCTGGGCATACTCACATACGCCCCATGTAACTGGAAATACACACATACGTCCCATTTAGCTGGACATACTCAAATACGTCCCACATAGCTGGGCATACTCACATACGTCCCACTTAACAGGACATTCTGACATATGTCCCACTTAGCTGGGCATACCGACATACGTCCCAATTAGCTGTACATACTCACATACGTCCCATTAACTGGACATACTCACATACATCCCATTTAGCTGGGCATACTCACATACGTCCAATTTAGCTTGGCATACTGACAGAGGTCCTATTTAGCTTGGCATACTGACACACGTCCCATTTAGTTGGACATACTCACATACGTCCCATTTAGCTGGACATATTCACATACGACCCATTTAGCTGGACATACTCACATACCCCCCATTTTGCTGGACATACTCACATACGTCCCATTTAGCTGAACAAACTAACATACGCCCCATTTAGCTGGACATACTCACATACGTCCCATTTCACTTTGCATACTGACATACGGCCCATTTAGCTCTACATACTCACATACGTCCCAATATAGCTGGGCATACTGATATACGTCCCATTTAGCTGGCCATACGCACATAGTAACATACATTCCATTTAGCTGGACATACTGACATACGTCCCATTCAGCTGGGCATATTGACATACGTACCATTTAGCTGGACATACTCACATACGTCCCGTTTAGCTGGACATACTCACATATGTCCCGTTTAGCTGGACATACTCACATACGTCCCACTTAGCTGGACATACTCACATACGCCCCACTTAGCTGGACATACTCACATTCGCCCCACTTCGAAGGCCATACTAACATACGTCCCATTTAGCTGACAGACTGACATACGTCCCATTTATCTGGGCATACTGACATACGTCCCATTTAGCTGGGCATACTCACATACGTCCCATTTAACTGGAAATACTCACATACGTCCCATTTAGCCCGACATACTCACATACGTCCCATTAAGCTGGACAGACTCAAATACGTCCCACATAGCTGGGCATACTCACATACGTCCCACTTAACAGGACATCCTGACATATGTCCCACTTAGCTGGGCATACAGACATACGTCCCATTTAGCTTTACATACTCACATACGTCCCATTTAGCTGGACATACTCACATACATCCCATTTAGCTGGGCATACTCACATACGTCCCATTTATCTGGGCATACTGACATAGATCCTATATAGCTGGGCATACTGACACACGTCCCATTTAGTTGGACATACTCACATACGTCCCATTTAGCTGGACATATTCAAATACAACCCATTTAGCTGGACATACTCACATACGCCCCATTTAGCTGGACGTACTCACATACGTCCCATTGAGCTGGACATACTAACATACGCCCCATTTAGCTGGACATACTCACATACGTCCCATTTAGCTGGACATACTGACATACGTCCCATTTCACTTCGCATACTGACATACGGCCCATTTAGCTCTACATACTCACATACGTCCCCATATAGCTGGGCATACTGATATACGTTCCATTTAGCTGGCCTTACGCACATACGTCCCATTTAGCTGGACATACTGACATACATTCCATTTAGCTGGACATACTGACATATGTCCCATTCAGCTGGGCATATTGACATACGTCCCATTTAGCTGGACATACTCACATACGTCCCGTTTAGCTGGACATACTCACATATGTCCCGTTTAGCTGGACATACTCACATACGTTCCACTTAGCTGGACATACTCACATACGCCCCACTTAGCTGGACATACTCACATTCGCCCCACTTGGAAGGCCATACTAACATACGTCCCATTTAGCTGGACAGACTGACATACGTCCCATTTATCTGGGCATACTGACATACGTCCCCTTTAGCTGGACATACTCACATACGTCCCATTTAGCTGGGCATACTCTCATACGTTCCATTTTGATGGACATACTCACATACGCCCCACTTAGATTGCCATACTCACATACGTCCCATTTAGCTGAGCATACTCACATATGCCCATTTAGCTGGACATACTCACATACGTGCCTCTTAGCTGGAAATACTCACATACGTTCCATTTAGCTGAGCATACTCACATACGCGCCACTTATGTGTACATACTCACACCCCATTTAGCTGGACATTCTCACATACGTCCCATTTAGCTGGGCATACTGACATACGTCCAATTTAGCTGGACATACTGAAATACGCCATTTAGCTGGACATACTCACATATCCCGTACTTAGCAGGACATACATACGCCCAATTAGCTGGACATATTCTCATACGCACCAATTATTTGACCAGATTCACACACGCCCCACTTAGCTGGACATTTAGGTTGACATACTCACATACGACCTACTAAGTTGTACATACTTACATACGCCCCAATTAGCTGGACATACTGATATACGTCCCATTTAACTGGACATACTGAAATACGCCCATTTAGCTGGACATACTCACATACGCCCTACTTAGCAGGACATACATACGCCCATTTAGCTGGACATATTCACATACGCACCACTTAGCGGGACATACATAGATACGCCGCATTTAGCTGGACATACTCACATACGCCCACGTAGCTGGCCATACCCACATACGGCCCACTTAGCTGGACATATTCACCTACGCCCCACTTATATCGATCTAGTTGTTCAGGGCTGGCGTGGCGCAGTCGGTAGCGCGGCGGATTTGTAACCGGAGACCCCGGGTTCAATCCTCCGTGTTGCCACTGAGTTTCGTCAGTGTGTTCTTGGGCAAGACACTTTCCCTTAGCCTCGTCCTTCGGATGGGGACGTAAACCGGGCGGTCCCGTGTATCGGTCTATCCTCCGAGCACGTTAGAGAACTATAGGAATCTATTCGATAATAAGAGTAGGGCACTGTTCCCGGATTCCTATGTATCATTCCCTTCTCTCTGGGGCGGCTCTAAATAACCTATACTGTGTTGATGAACCGTTAAACAACATTCATTTAATTTCGTACATTTCCGGTCATAGAATAATGTATGTGTGGCGATTAAATGTATAGCTTTGTTCATGGGTTCTCCAAATATCCGTGAATGAAAATGATTGATGAGTTGGTAGCTCTTAATCCGACAGTCCAGTTTTGGGGCTTGGCCTGGCTGGTTAAAGCGGCTTATATTGTGTCTATTATAGAGTTAGGATTCTCAAAATATTTAAGTTATATATATACCATAGAAACGGCGTACATATGTTGTAAAAGTTGGCGGGATAGCTACTTTAATAGTTATGCAGTTCCAATGTAATACAAGTCACATTGTATTTACGGAATGAACCGTAATCTACAGTAATGTAAACAGCACATCCACAATGTATGGATATATGTGTATAACACATTTACCGTAAAATTTGCATAAGAAATGAGTACTACTGGAAGTATATTATATCAAAAATATATATGCATTTACATATACATGTATTTAAAAAAGGTATTTAAAAAAGAAATGTTTACGTATGTATCAGAGCAGAGTTGTTACTACTATAATTATTATTATTATTATTATTGTAATATCAATTGTACTTATTTAGCATACGCATATGTTGGTAAACAAACCGCATAGTTAGATAGTTTGTATATTGTTGTTTCCTGGTGTATACGTGTCTAGAAATATATTTGATGATTTGTCGCCATTGATATATAAATGTATTTTGTAACTGTTGCTTATGATGTTCATATGTATAAAGGCTAAGTGATAATAGAATCGGAATTTGAATAAAGAGTTAAGCTACAGTATTGTATATATATTATATTCAAAAGTATTACAGCAAAGTAATAAAATTATTAAAATGTACAATTAATACAAACATTTTCAAATACGGGGCACACTGCAATCTTCTAAGGCTATCCATGCTGTTCATTAAAAAGAACAACACAGTGGCATACTTATTTCTTGCATACCGTTAAGGCTATCCACGATTTACATGGGTGATGGAAAGTCTTATCTTTATGGGTACAGATAAAAGTCACACGCGCACCAACATCCGGTATGCAGGAAAACATGCAAAACGTTAGTAGCTGTCGTCGTCAACGCACAACATGTCTCTGGTTTGCAAGAAAAATAATCTATCATGGGTATTCGGTTCAGATAGGGAATTACAACCTTCGGTATAAGTGTTTTAATCGAAACCTCGGCAGAGCCTCGGTTCCGATAAAAACGCTTATGTCTCGGGTTGAAAGATTCTTATAATCTTACGGATTTATAATCATTGATGTTAGGATTTTTTAAAACATCTGTTTTTGATGAAAACATATAAACTGCAGACGAAACGTTTAATTTTTGTGTAAAACAAACCTTAAAATTGCTGTGGCCCCTTAAAGCTGTAGACGCCCTATATCAATCGATTTCTTCTTTGTAGGCGTGTCTTTATTTATAACTTCATGTTCACTAGCTCATGTCGAAATCGGGTATTTAAGCAAGCAAATATAGCGCATGAAATCATTTACTGTATATACATCGACCAATGCACATCGTACCTATACACAGGTAACAGTAATTTTACCGAAAAAGAACTTCTTTCGGGGCTCGAACACACAACCTTCTGATTTCAAGTCCTGTGCTCTATCCACTAAACTACAACGCTACTTGAGAAAATAGTATACTAACTACCATATATTATGAGGCAAAATAACTTAACATATTTGAACGCAACTAAAGATGGATCAATTAATATGCAGTCCATATTGTCGCACGTGTAAATTAACATTGCCTGGTGTAATACTGTATCTTATCAATATGAAACTAATACTTCGTCTCAAATCAACCATATATCAACTTGTTATTTAGCTCTTGATGAGTTTGTGTGCGCGCTCTTGTTATTACGTAATGCCTATTTAGTGTTAAAAATGCTACAAAATACCAAAAAATAGCAGTGTTCTAGAGGTTCAGCGTACATCTTTCAAATCTTACAAGTGCAAGACTGTGGTTCAAATCCCGTTCCGGGCAACTATTTGTTATCACATATATTCTTTAGCCGTATATTTATCCATCTTACCTGTACGGATGCTAAATAAAAAAGTGAAATTTTACGTATCGATTGACTTTTGGGGTGTTCGTCGATTTGAAACTACTTCACACGTGACTCATTCATATTCATGAGTTATTACCAGTTAAAATAGGGACCGTACAACTTTAAGCGAAAAAATATAAAATACTAGTACACAAAACATGACCGAGTACTGGTATTACTATTATATAATTATGGAATACAAATTTTGTTTGCAAACAAGAAATACTAATATAAAATATATAATAACAACCTCAACAAATATCTTTGCAGGTTTGTAAATAATATCAAGACCCAAAATAATCCATAGAACTTGAAATGGTTGTTTATGACGGCCCTGCGAAAGAAATAATTGTAAAATACCTTTGATAAATAAAACGACACATTAAATATGTCTAGAGTACCAATTGATCAAGTATTTAGTACTTTAAATGTAAGTGATGGAAGTTATTTTCAAGAAACACACTACGAGTACATGCCAACAGAGTTGACAAAAACAGCTGCATGAGGGTAATGTCTACGCTCAACTATTCCCTAAGAAAGCCTATTCCCACAGGAAACCGTTTTGACATACGCGTTAATTTCACCGAACTATGTTTGGACTCACCTTATGAAGATAGCTTTAGCAACTTATTTTCGTCTTCATCATGACACTGCGTACGCAAACGTGTACATGTGGCTCCATCTTAAATGGAGTGTCTACTATATAATATGCAGCAACTCTGCAGTTCTGCAGGTTAGAAGGTTCTAGCCCATTCTCCACATTTCATCTTGATGTAAATGGAGAATGAGCTGGCATGTTCATTCCTGCGCCAAATAACTTTAAAAGTGTTGGTGCGCCGTGAACCCAGTTCAGTTCAATTCAGTTTGGTTCAGTATTTCAAATTATTATCGCGATTTGCTTTATCTTTGTTATTTTTACCGACCTGAAACTATTATGTGTACCCTTTTGTTAAAACGTTTAGACACCGCTGATAGTTTACTAGTTACATTATCAAACATCATACGAAACTAAATTCTCACTTTAATATCTGCTAAAGTTAGTTCTACATCTATAGGTCTCACTAAACAGTTATTGCCCTTGCCAGTCAAAGCAGGAACATCATTGCGATTAAAAAATAGAACTGAGTTATTCGGTTCTTGTTTGTTTCTTAAAATGTGCAAATATTTACTCTTTTTTGTTGCAGGTGACAGGAATGCGCCAAGTTCATGATTTCATACAGGTTTGGATATGGCTGAACTATTCTGAGCCCAGATCTGAGAATATAATACTGGGTAGTGATACATTTGAAAATATAAGTGAAATGGACAAATTCAAGAGGGGCTCTTCAAACTATTGATATTAAAAAAAAACTAAATTGGTCAACCCCGTGTTTTTTGCTGGATAATTCGAGCAACAGACTTCAAGTGTCACAAAGAAAACATTTTTTAACAAATTCAGGAAGTTCTACAGTGGTCCAGATGGGTCCTGCTACATATGTAGAGTAATGCAAAACTGACTATGTTGTGAGACGTAAAGACAACGATAGTGATAACACTAGTGTAAACCATGGTCCATTATCATACCCTTTTTTATAGCACAGTGGCGTTGCTTGTGAAGTGTGGCGGCAGTAAAACGTCTCCCCGCGCTTGCAGTTAGTACTGTTATTCATTCGATCTTTGGAGATCGCTGAGCCCGATACTTATATTTAGTGATCGGTGGTACATTTTCAATTTCTTTTGTTTTCTTACTTAATTTTCGATTCGGTGGTTCCATTACTCCGGCCGATAAAAGGCTCTGGGTATTGTTTAACCACTCATAAGATATGTTGTCTGCTTTTTAATGTAGTCTTTTGGCTGTTACTTGTGATCCGCAGGCTTCATAATATTGCTATATCCACCGCCATATGCTTGCCATCTTCGGGATGGTTAAAATTCTGTACTGTTGATTTTTATGAATATTGAGTTCTTCTCAACCCGCGGCTAGAGGGCGTGAGCGGTAGCTAGCATATTTCACTAACGCTCATGAACAGTCTCAATCAAACCGAGACTGCAATGTTGTGTATGTGTCGTGCGCGGCCGTTTCCAAAGGTCCATTATCATACTCTTTTTTAACAACATACGTGTACACAATAGCTAAAATTACGTCAACTACAAGGATTATATTTTTTATATAGTACAGTAATGTGAGTATAATAGTTAAAACACACATATATAATCCAAGGCTTGTTTACAATAGTTAAAAAACACACATATAATTATGTCAAGGCTTGTTTACAATAGTTAAAACACACATATATATGTCAAGGCTTGTTTACAGGTTGGGTATCCAAATATTATTTAATGTTCGTAATACATCAGCGTCTACATCAGCATCTAATACAACTTTGCGCTGTAAGTTGTATCGTTGGAAGTATATAATGAGAGAGCTAATTGTGTACGCACCCCTTTTTGTTCTTCATCTATATAATTAAGATTCCAAAACTAAGGTAATTTGAGTAGGATACGTTTATGTTTCAGTCCTTTATGCACCTGCGTTTTATACGGCTGCGGTGTCGGTACTGTTATTTTAGAGACGATATTTTGATGCGTGTTAACCGTTTCGTTCTACATTAATTGGCTTCTAATAGTTCTTCCTTGTGAGTGTAGAGTCCTTCTGAAGTACTACACTGGTGTATCGAGCATTGTATTAGCATTGTCGACGTCTGTTACAGATGGAATAACTCGTCTAAGACGCTCAATCATTGAATCCAAATCAGCTGCATCTTTGTATCTATCCATATTTTCGGTAATCCTTTTGTGTCGGAATTCAAGGTATGCATCCGTTATTTCCTTTAAAAGAAAACAATGCCTTTAGTTCAAAGTTTAGGATAGCATTATTATCTCACAATATTGTACAGAAACTACTGCCCATCTGTCTGATCGCTAGCGCGGATAACATGACAACATAAAATAAGAGAAGATATTGTACGGAAACAACTGCCCATTTGTCCGATCGAATGCACATATAACATGAAAACATAATAAATGATGATGAGGGAGATCCTTTGGAAGCAACAAATACAACAAATAGAATAAAGTAGCAGGCTCGGTTTTATTGAGTATGTCGGGAGAGGTAATGTTAGAAGCAACACCTCTCACGCCCATAGCACCTGCTTAAGCGGTATTTACTTCAAAGTCACATAAATTGGGCTCGTCCATCGCAAAAAAAACATTTAAAAAAAAAATTGATATAGGAAGTCCTATTTTAGGGGTGATGTTTGTGCATATTAGGGGTTTCAGATTTAGGATTTATATGAGGAGTAATGAAAACAAATCGACAACGTGTCTCCAACCACAACAACCCCTTCACATGTATATTCATGAAAGAGAGGATTAATCCTCCATGGCTAACCTTATGTGGGTTGAATTAGCCTCTATTTAAATCGCAATATAATAATAAACACAAGACAGCAAACAGAAGAACAACATTTATATGAAGTAGTAGTGCATTTACAATGTTACTTATAATCTCCTGCCGGTGTAACCATCCGTCCGTCCGCCCCACGTGCGTTAGTTTCGGCTCATTTTAAAGAATATTGTTTAAGATACTCCGTTTATATTATTTTGTTGTGAATATGTCAATTATCAAAATACAGGCCAAGTTATATTGTGGTCAAACTCCATAAAATATTGACAGGCCTTTTATCAACCACAGGATATATAAAGACAAGTGGTTTCCGCCATTTAAAAATAAATCGTTTAAATTCATATTTGTTGTGAACATATATAGTATTAACTATTGAGCTAAATTATGGTTAAATTAAAGAACATATTGACAGAGGTTTTATATGTTAAGCTATGGTACATAAGATCTATAAGATAATTGGTTTCCACCCAACAAAAATAAAGAAAAGTGTTCGAAATTTTCAGTCCATATCTTTTTAAAAAAGTTCGATTATGGTCAAATTTTAGCCATATTAGCAGAGCTATGGCCCTTTTATATTTTCAACTATATGTCGTATAAGGTAATTGGTTTCTGCTCATTTTAATGTTTGTTATATTCAATCCATATTTTGTTTTAATATGCCTAGTATAATATACAGGCCAAGTTCGTTTATGGTCATACATGTAGTGGCAGAGCTTTGGGCCTTTTATACTTTTACTATATGACATATGAGATTATAAGTATCCATCGTAAGTATCCATGTGAGATAGGGAAATCTCACTGTCGGGATCATGGAACGGATACAGGGTGTTATGTAAAGGTTACAGGTCTATCATGAAAAGGATGCAGGGGTATTATGGAAATGATACAGGGGTGTCATGGAACGGATAAAGGGGTATCACGGAAAGGATACAGGGGTATCATGGAACGTGAACAGGGGTATCATGGAACGGATACAGGGGTATCATGAAAAGGATATCCTGGTATCCCGGATCAGCTTATCTATCGACGATATGCATTAGGTTCTTTGACAATGTCTGAGACCGATTGGAAAATGATGCAGTGAGATTTAATTACTTTATGAAGGTCATATGCGCATTAGACCACCACAAACACAGAAAAAGCAGAGGACCTAAGTAAACGGTCATATAACGCGTTTGGTACTTCCATTTCATGTGCTATATGACTTTTAAAATGTTATTAAAATGCTCTCACGTTTTCCTGAATGATAACAGATACGGTGTCCTCGGAAATGTATCCATGGCAAATGTGGTTCCCATGTAACTGTTCAATGTCTACCATAAGTCGTTTTTTAATCAGCTGTACATCGTGTGCTGACAGGCTGTTGTTAGCTAGGAACCGAGACAGCGACGTACTGCCAGGAACAGTTATAAAACTTCCTTCTCTTGTAATGGCGTTATACATCTTCAGAAATGCGTTGGTCGTGACAGCATCTATAAACAAAACCTTACTTAAACTTAAGCAGGTAAGCTGTTATTTCGGTATTTCTTGGAAATAGATTTTGATACACTCCTATATTCCAATTAAAAATACAGCGGTGATGCATAGAATAATGACAGTTTAAAGTAAATTTAAAATTATATTCCAAAAATCACCGTTTCTGTCTGGAGAAAACCAATTAGTTTTATCATGCAAATAAAATATATTTCTTTCTGTTACTTATTTTAGATGCATTTTATGTAAAATATATACAGTATGAATTGACAACATTCACGATGTATGTGGAAAAGTATCTGAGGTTATGATAATCTACCTGATATAGGTGAAGAGTGTTATATAACATGACAACCTACGTGATATAAGTGATATAAGTGACCTATAACACCCTTATATATCATATATATGGCATGACGAATAACTAGCTTCACCTATAAATGGAGGATTTTACACGCCATTACATTTGTAGGTGAAGGGTGTTATAGGTCATGAAACCCTACATGATATAAGTGAAGTGTGTTGCACGTCATGACAGCTACATGCTTTAGGTGAACAGTGTTAAACGTCATGCCATATACATGTTGTAGATGAAGAGTGTTAAACGCCATGACATCTAATAATATAGATGAACTGTTATATACGTCATGACATCTACATAATATAGGTGAGCGAGATAAACGTCAAGACAACAACATGATACAGGTGAAGGGCGTTAACCGTCATTACATTTACATGGTATAGATGAAGGGTATAACACGTCATGACATCTACATTGTATAGATGTAGGGTGTAACACGTCAGGACATCTACATGGTATATATGTAGGGTGTAACACGTCAGGACATCTACATGGTATAGATGTAGGGTGTAACACGTCATGAAATCTACATGATATAGGTTAACTATTATATATAAGTCATGACATTTACATGATATAGGGAAGCGAGTTAAAAGTCTTGACAACAACATTATATAGTTGAAGGGCATTACACGTTATGCCATCTATATAATATAGATGAAGGGTGTTAAACGTCATGATATCTACATGATACTGGTGAAATATTATACAAGTGATGACATCTACATGAAATAGGGGAGCGTGAAAAACGTCATGACAACAACAATATAGTTGGATGGCGTTACAACTAACAGGAGTAATACGTCATCACAGCTACATAAAACATCTACATGTTAAAGGTAAAGGGAGTACTACGTCATCACAGCTACATAAAACATGTGGAAGAGTGTTATTCGTCATGGCATATATGATATGATATGATATGATATAGGTGTACGGTGTTTCATGAAACCATACACGATGTTTACAGTGAATTGTGTGAGTACTCTCCACTTAAAGTAGAATACCGTTTTAAGGCGGTGATAGGAGGCATGAGGGGTGTTGCACTTTATATTACCTCTCATAACCAGTCTCACTAAAACACCGAGTCTGCTATTGATTCCTCTTGCTTGTTTGTATTGCTTCCAAAGGAACAGTATTTATTAATTTATACCTAACCTGTCGATCAGTCATACCTGATGTTCCCGTTTTACTTTCTACTGCTTTCTGAAAATGAGTAAACGAAATGCGTTTGTATTTGACATGCCGTTCACTGCATTATTAAACAAACACAAGTGTACATAATGGCTCTTCCATGAATGCCTGTTTACTAGTAATATTTAATTTAAGCGAGTTGGATAAAAATATATGATGCGAGTTAAATAAATACAATATTAAATAGACAAGAATGTTAAATATAGATATAAAAATCGAACAGAAAAAGTAGCATTCATGGAAGACAGTCAACCACAAACACACACAGAAACAAAGAACAAATTTAAAGATGAATAAAAGGCCAAATAAGACATCACAAACACAAACGGGTTGACAATATGGCTACCGCCTTGGAACGTCAGTGACCAAAAAGACCGCTGGTCTTTAAACCAGGTTTTAGGGTGCACCAAACCTCCCACTTACCGTAGCTACTGTCATCCCAATAAAACGGGCCAGTGTAAATAAATAAATCCCCGCCACGAACCAACAAGGCAGCATTAATAGGCATTATAAGTAAAACACAAAGATGCTCGTGTATATATAAATACAAAAACACTTGGCAGAAGCCAGAGCAACAAGATAACAAACCATTGAGGGCACGACAAGACAAGATTGCAGACAAACATCAAACGTTACCGTCCTTTTGGGCTTTAGGTAGACGTCATCATAGGGTCCACAACCTGTCCGGTCATTGCACAATTAAAGAGGAACGCATAGTGGCGAACTGTAAATGGGTCCACCTTCAAGCATGCAGTGCGTTGCAAAATGTTATGGTCATAACCTCTTTTGATAAACCGTTTAACAAGTTTAACAAAGATAGTATGAAAGTGATCATGACTAAGGATCTTACGAAGTTTGTAAATCACGTCAAATAGAAGTCAGTTTGTGATAGTCCTTGTCGCAGAAGAGTTCTTAAATTACTCTTATGTTTGGAAAGAAGAAAAAACATGTATTTATCACATAACTCAAAAAATTCCACATGATATAATATTATTAAATTAAATATAAATTTAATATTATCTCTGCCGTATGATGACGTCGTGCATGCATTGTTAAACATATTTCCTTTACATCGATTGCGAGGCCATTCTTGAAAATTATTAATTACATATTGCATTTGCAATATTTACTCCTAAAGTATTAAACGTCTTAATAAAAAAAACATAACATGAGTTTAACATGTGACTTGAAACGTATTTTGTTAACGTTTTACAACAAGATGAACACCAGTTTTATGAAAACATGGGTTTGGTAATCAGATGAAAATCCGTCGATTATACACGCCTGTTGTTGACAGGGTCAGAAAGCAGGTCAAACGAGACTTTGGACGGAGAGTACGAACACTTGTCGTTAACGGTGTATACTAATAGATGAAACGAGACTCAATTCAAGAGAGTTTGAGTTCATGTTGTTAACTAGGTCAAAATAGACGCGATGCGGATGTACTGAAGATAGCATTACACAGTTAAGTTCCGTGAAACCCACGGACGGATAAGTATACTGCCGGTGAGATGCACAGTTTGAAATTGGATGTGCAGCTATTAGATGAAAATTCCACCAAAATATGACAATTTTATGGGTGTAGAAGACAAGTAGGAATTCTGGTCCAAATACTGGAGTTAAAGCCCAGAATAGTGCAATGGATGACACCACCACCATAACAATAAACCTGGTCAACGTACAGGATTGTGTACAGTTTTGTGTAGGCAAAGTAATGTGTTCCATTAAAAAGGTAAAATTTATTTAGGAAACTTCTTGTTCGGAATGGCTCAGTAAACTATTTATATAGGCCAACAAATTATAATACAAATGATTATGAGACCTGAACGCCTGTCGTTAACAGAGTAATGTAAGTAGATCAAGCGAGACTCGATGCGTATATATTGACGGGAGTATATAGGAGGCGCAACGTGACGTCAATGTATAACATTTAAATACTGACATTTTGTTTTACCTATGGTGCATTTTATTTGCCTATGTCGCATGTATTTTGACTAACTTTTGATGGATAAAGGTGCACACTCTATATCAATTATGAACAATACCACAATGAAGTATTACCTTTTTCTTTAGAATTGAAGATATCGTATACAGAAACGGATTCATTGCCGCATTTAATGGCAAAACAAAGACGATGATCCACGCATACATGTTCAGAGATAGTTCATACCCACCCAAGGACACGAAACCTGAAAATAAATGCACACACCACTATTTAAAGTAACTGTGATTATGCAATTACAGTAATTTGCAAGGTGCAACTGAGTTGTATGTTGGCAAAGTTATTTAGTTTCATAGAAACCGCGTCCAACATTGACCAATCTTGGACTATTCTGACATGGTTTTGTCTTATAGAAAACGTATTTAACGTTGATGTTGACATCGCATTGCATGTCTCATGAACTTTGTGATGATGTGAGAAGTTGGACATTTTGTTTCAAGTAACATCATTACTTTCACATGCCATCATCAAAATAATTTGGTCATTCAGTGATCAATAACTCATAAATTGATTTTTCATATATAGTCTAAGGATAAATTCAGAATAACACCCTTTGTTTACATCTAGTCATGATCTCAACATCTCGGATATTTGTAACGAATGACCGAATGCTTTTACCTAAAATTAGCTATGATGCTATCTCTTACCAAATTAAGTGTTGCATATAATCATCTTCCGAAATATTAATATTTGTTTTAGTACAAAAGAGTATGAGAGTGGAGCTTTGGAAACGGCCTAACACGATAAATACGAAATATTGCAGTCTCGGTTTGATTGAGACTGCTCATGAACGGTAGTGAAATATGCTTGCTACCGTTCATGCCCCCTAGCCCCTGGTTGAGCAGAACTCAACATTCACAAGTTGATATTAGTCGAATGACATTAATGGTTCATAAGACGGTTTAAAAGTGGGGATCGTCAGATGCCGAGTTCGTCTGTCTGTTGCTAAAATTATACGATTCTTTCAGACTTATCAAACGTTTGGAGGAACTTCTAACATGGCAAGAGTGTATTTGAAATCATTTGTACGGACAGTAAATCACATTTGTTTATCATGCTTATACAGTTCAGGGTTGCTGTAGATGGAACATAAACAAGAAATAAGATAAATCAGTCTGAATGTATAACATAAATTATTGCATAAGCCTTTACAATCTCCGTTTACTTGCAATGTAACAGGAAACGTAAATATTCGCTCATATTGACGTGTAATAAAGTCATATTGGGTGTGAAATGTATACACGTTGTGACTGGTGTTCTTTTCTGTTCATGTCAATATAAGTATGTCACGTGATGTAAACTGGTTGGTTTCATTGTGAAAATTCCCAGAATCTAACGACAATATGTTTGTTGTAAATACATATGTTTAATGAAAATTAAATGTTAAAACCTATTGTTTTGTTCTAATTATTCGTTGTTATATTAAAAATACATAAAAACTAAAAAGGTTATTGTATTTGTATTAGGATATATGCACTCGTTCTTCAACGTATGCATATTGCGCTCCTAAAGTCGTGCAATATTGTTACGCTGAAAAACTCGTGCATATATCCCAATACAAATCTAATAACCTATAATTATTGCATACGCATTTACAATCTCGGTTTACATTCAGTGTAACAGGAAACGTCAATATTCGCCCATATTGACTTTTAGTAAAGTCATATTGGGTGTGTAATGTATACTCGTTCGTGATTGGTGCAATTTTCTGTTCATGTCAAAGAAAGTATGTCATGTGATGTAAACACTGATGAATGCACTGTGAACATTCCCTTGATGTATTGAAACTATGTTTGTTTCAAATACTTTTTTGCGGTGAAAATTAAATGTTACAACCTATTTTATTTTTTTAATTTAAAAGTGCGTATGCAATAAAAACGTTATTAGACAGATATTGGGATATATGCACTCGTTCTTTCGTGCATACATATTGCGCTCCTAAAGTCGCGCAATATTAATACGCAGAAGAACTCGTGCATATATCCCAATACAAATCTAATAAACTATCATTACAGTTACATTTTCTTCCACTGAAAACCAATCCTAAACTTCACTTGTTAAATTTCATTCCTATGGTGAGCCAAGCACACTTAATGAGAGTGGCCAAAAAATATGCATTGCTTCTGGGTTTACCATATTTTCTAAAAGTAATCCTTCATTCCAAAGCTGAAGTAAATTTTTTTAAACAATACATATGATATTGAATATATTTATGAAAAATAGCCATGTTGTGTTGAGACTTTGATTCAGTATATATCTGAGTTATGTCTGTGTGACATTCGATCATTTGCTTTGTCTTTAAAGTACTACCATGTCATCACTAATATATAAAATACTATATATAAACCCAAGATGTGGTTTTGCTTGTGGTGGTTCAAATTTATAAAATTGAATCTACTTACCTAATACACATATAGGGAACCAACAACAAAAGTCCGTTACTATGACCACCGCCAGTGACTTTGCTACTGCAGCATCCACCACACTTTGTTTTCTGTTGGATTGTATGTTTGACGCTTTAACCGTTTTAAACAACAAACCTTGCACAAGTCCAATGACGACAAACAAGATCATATTGAAAACAATGAATACACCTACAGAGTACTCCCATCCTTTATTACGACTGCCAGTGAGCGGAAGAGCAATACATACACCGGAACTTGAATAAAATTCTCCTTCAAAATAAACATTCATCGTGACAGGAATTACCGCGATAACGGCTGCTGTTATCTTTGCAAGCGTACCCAATATCAGCGCTTTTGATGGAGTTAGTTTTGAAAACGGATATCTGACAGCTATGTACCTGTCTACGGCAATTAGACAAATAAGCATTGCGGATGACTCACACGAAATAGCGGACAGAATCCCGGCAATCGTACACAGTAAACTCGTTCGCCATTTCATGTCATGGATGCCGTAATTTCCTCTGAAATGTACGTCTGCAGAGGCTATAATTAATGTATAAATACCCATGAATAAGTCCGATGCACCTAAAAAGGTTAGAAAAACCGTATAAGAATGCCATCTTTTGATACGAATACTTTGTATAATATGATATCCAATGACAAAACTATTTCCAAGCATTGCAGAAAATCCGATAATCCAAATGCACAGTCGCAGCAAATCATTATCAATAAGATGTTCGCACGACGAGATCGCGTTTTCTGGCGCAATACACAGACCGAGAGGATTAACTGTTTTCATAACACAGCATAAAGCAGCAGAGGTTGTGTGAAGTTGTTCCAATTGTGCAATGCCATTAAAAAGTTCATTTCCAAGTTTAACAGTTTCTCCTCTGATATCTAAATATGACAACCGATAGAGGAACTGGAACGCTCCTGCCTGTATATACAGCGGATTAAAATTCAGGTATAGATATTTCAAACTGTTCATGCCTCGAAATGTAGAACTGTCTATGACTTTTATACCACAATATTCAATATGCAAATGTGTGACCTTCTTCAAATCATTAAATGCACCAGATTCTATAGTAACCAGATTTGTGTTTCCGGTAAGAATAAGTCTTTGCAAGGAATATAACCCGATGAAGTCGTTTTTTGTTACACATTCAAGAATATTGTGCGACAGATCAAGAGTCCTGAGGCTTTTCAAAAACTGTAGTGGATTTTTGTTGTATTGGTTATTCGTCAGGTTTGACATTATGGTTTTTACACCACACCTGGAGATATTTAAGACAGTCAGAGATTGAAATACGGATAACTGGCTTAAACCTCGACTCAACACAAGTGAATTGCTTATATCCAAATAACGCACGTGTTTGGCTATTGTTGTAGCAGTACTTAAAGTTAAGGAGGAATTACAACTAATATAAGTGACGCCATTACAAACACACTGTGGTGGACATTCAAAACCACAGAGTCGTTCATCGTCCCCATGTGGACACTGTCGTATGCCGTCACAAACCAAGTCGTGTGGTAGACAAGATCCACTTTCTCTACATCTGAACATGCCTTTGCATGCATACGTTACTAAAAGATAAAATACGGCATTTGTAAGATTAACTGTGAGTGCCCTACAGCAAATAATTGATAATATGAATACGAATGTGTTTTCCTCATTTCCTCTTGTGTTATATTGAGAATTACGTGAATACGATGTTTAAAGTTATATTCAGAAAATACAGGAACGATGCACATATACATCGATTAAGAACCGAGGAATTAAGACAATAATATAAGTTAATCATGTATATTTTTAGTTTATTTTCTTCTAAATAGTGTTGTTACATCATATAACCTTTCATAAGTATTTTGAAAAAAATAAACGGTCAATGGCAATGAAGCTCTCTAATGACAATATAGGTTTTTGATAGTTATCTCCATTTAATACACATACAATATAGGTTACGTCCCTTAACACAAGTATTATTTTCACAAAATGCCTCCTTTTGTAACAAGTAATATTTTCATAAAATATCTGTATTAATCATAGAAATGTTATAAATCTCACAGTCTGTTATGCGATATTCCTAGGATTTTGTAGGGTAATTGGACAGGTAGTTTCAAAGAAGAAGGTGTACTCAGTTTTCTTATATAACTCTATATATATAAACAATGGTCTCTGGCGGCCATGCTTGACGTTGCATCAAAATACATTTTGCTGATGACGATCTACATGTCATGGAAATGATGATTTTTGTTTCAAGCCAATATTTGTGTTTTTGAGAAGTAGCCGCTACAGCATTGTATTTTAAAAACATGTTTTAAACTGTGGTGGACAACTTGATATATCGCTGTTTAACCAGTTACTTACTTGGGACCTCAACCTTCATGTGAGGTTTTATGAAAACCCAAAAATTAAAAATGTATTGAAAAGATTTCCTAAACATACAGTAATACAGAACATCCTATACATATAGCAATATGGTACACCCTATACATCCACAAATGCAGTACACCAGTACACAAAGTGGAACTGAATGACACGATACGAATTCCATGGCAAGAAAGGTATGAATAAATGAATGCACGAATGGCGTTTTACGGCACATGGTATGAAAGTTATTTTACGTTAAGCGTCTCATTAATTATTATTCGTTTTATGGTTTTACATTTACACCTCGTTAAAGCAATATGGCGATACTTTAGTTGGTCCGTGTGAAGCTTTCCAGGTTTAGAAACTGGATTATAGATAGCTTGGTGAACCATCTAGTGGAAGATGAGGGCTTTCGTCACGTTGACGCAGTTATGGCTGTGGACGGACAGAATTATAGAATTTATCAATTAAAGGCAATAATTCCGGAATTACTAGGGCGATTCTGGAAGAAATAGCCGCGCCTCATCCCACTATCAGGATAAGCATTATTACCAAGTGTAAAATCCAACCAGCAGTTATGAAGAATATGTCTCCGGACGGACGGACGGACGGGACGGACGAACGGACTGAAGGAAGGACGGACGGGCGGACAACGCCACATTAATATAATTAAAATAGAATGTGTCAATAGCATCCCGTTGGTTTTGGAATCCACTTCGATAGTCTACAATGAGTTTGTTAGATTCTAAAGACCCAATTAAGCGTCTCATTAATTATTATTTATTTTATGGCGTTGACTGTCGTCCTTGAATGCTGCTTTCCCTGTCCGATATTTTTATCCTTCTTTACATTTACACCTCGTTAAAGCAATAGGGCGGTACTTTAGTTGGTCCGTTGGATCCTTTCCAGGTTTAGAAACTGGATTATAGATAGCTTCTCGCCAAGATTTAGGGAAATGTCCAGTCACCCACATCCTTATCAAATATGTCAAGATGGTTAGGAAGAAATATAAAAAGATCGGACAGGGAAAGTGGCATTCAAGGAGGACAGTCAACCACAAAACACAGAAACAAACACGCAAACAGACAAACAAGAAGGCAAAGGCAATAATAAATGCAAACGACATCACAAACACAAAAGGGTTGACAATAGGGCTACCGCCTTGGAACGGTCAGTGGCAAAGTAGGCCACTGGGGGTTTAAACCGGTTCTAGGGTGCACCAAACCTCACACTTAGTCTACCGTCATCCCATTAAAACAGGACAGTGGAAATAAAGAAATCCCCGCCATGATCTAATCTCTAACCAACAAGGCAGCATCAATAGGCAATATAAGTAAAACACAAATATGCTCGTGTAAATATAATACAAAAGAACAATAGCCTAGAAAGCCACAATGAAGGTACTCAGTGACTTGGCAGAAGCCAGAGCAGTTACATGTATTATGTATATGTTATATGTATCATGTAAATGTAAATGTTTTCATACTTGATAATGTAAATGTTTTCATACTTGATAATGGATATCATCAAGACCAGATGATGAGCTTTTTTTTAAAGAAACTCGAAGTTTGGAGAGAGTGAACAGTTTATTGCATTTCTCTAAATTGTTCTAATTTGTGTTCTTTCCGTTTTGTTTCTGATTGTGAAGGAAATGTATTTGAAAATTAACAAATGCCCACGTTTTCTTAAGAGATATGCGAGAGTTCAGCTTAGAGTTATAGGATTTCCAGGATTTACGCTTGCTACCCATAATTGCCATTAATGTTATGACGGGCTTTCGCATGAACAACTAAATTATCTAAGTTAGTTTGAGTTGGAAGCAAGTAAGAATAATTTAATGCAGCTTAATGCTCATGAACTGCATTCTTATAGTCTTCGTTTATGTGGGCGTTTTGGATTTGCCGCGTTTTTTCGGCAAAGTTTGATCAGCTATATAGCATGAAATATTATAGTGCATAGGACAGTTGCACCTTCAACATCCGCGAACATGGAATGTTTTTTCTGTTCTTCACAAAGATTTTGAAACGCATCCCAATCTGCCTTGCGGAGTTTCCATCGCTGCGTTATTTTGAGAGATGGTGGAGCATTAATTTCAAGAAATATGGGAATTGGTCACTTCCAGATAGTTCGTTACCATCATTCCACGAAGATATCAACAAACAGAGCATGAGGCTGATCGTCAATATGTATGTGATGTGTTATCATTTAAAGGTCACAAATCGATTTTGTTTAAAAAAATTGATTGCTTTTATCGTTTATATCGTTACAAACTCAGGTGTAGTTGCACACATTAATATCATCTAATAGTATAACATAGGATGGTAATTGAGCAACCAGCTGCTTTAGATATTTAAAGCCTTAGTGTTTAGTAAAGAACAAAGTGGTAAGTATAAATTGGCTGTGTTCTCACTTCGTGCATTGAAACACTGACAGCATCAGTTTGCACATCTGATTTCAATGAACAAGTGCTGTAAATATAGAAAATGACGCCATTCATTGAAAAGATACTTTCTTACATGAAACATTTATTTGCTGGAATCACACTTTTAACGATTTCCTCCGACACCATGAGAAAGGAAAGACCAGATATTAATTCACTGCAATGCTATAGAAATAACAATTAAACAAAATAGCATATTAAAGTATCAAACACATTATACAATAAAACCGTTTGTCATCCTGCACTAAACAACGATTCCTAAATTCATAATGTTGCCGTACAAACTCACAACCTATACTACCGCAATGAACCCGGTTTACATGTAGTATATGAGAGTATATGAAAATACCCCCAATCTATTATTCCTACTTCAGTTAATATGGTATATGTTTATACCGCACTACATATTGCATATACACCGCTAATTGCACACTGCAATGCAGTATACTATTGTTTGCGGCGATTGTTTCAGGCAAAGTTGTTTTGGACTTTTTATACAATATTTATCTAGTACCTAAATAAGTTGTATATCAGGAAACCAACATTGTTAATACATTACTTTTCGAAATCGGTTGAGAAATAAAACATATTTGCGCAAAATCTGTTGTTGATGGCGCATTTTCAAAGCAACATTCTGTTTCATTAAATGGTTTTAAATTGTTGGATATTCGTCAATTAAGACACCCTTAAAGTTTTTTTAACAAAACATGAATGCTAACTTCAGTTATATGATATTTCTTAGTTTTCTGCTGTCCTACCAACAAGGAATTTACACGGAAAAGCCACATCAAAAATCATTTGGGCTATACAATATTTATTTCTCAACCGATTTCCGAAACTAATATATCTTTATTTACCACTAAAATGCCAGTCCTAATGATGCATAATTGATGTACGTGTTATTTAAATTGCTCAAGCTACTGCTGAAAAACGTTTGGCTGAAAGAAGTGCCCCGAACAATAGTAATATAAAAAGCAGCATACATATCTTGCGTACTCAAATAATATAGTAAACTGTGCAC